>CM036769.1:13918487-14141979 GCA_020796225.1 Arion vulgaris
ACAACAAGACTGCTATATTTGTTACATTATGTTATAGTTTACAACAAGACTGCTATATTTGTTACATTATGTTATAGTTTACAAAAATGTTATATTTGTTACATTATGATATAGTTTACAACAAGACTGCTATATCTGTTACATTATGTTATAGTTTACAAAAATGTTATATTTGTTACATTATGTTATAGTTTACAACAAGACTGCTATATTTGTTACATTATGTTATAGTTTACAAAAATGTTATATTTGTTACATTATGTTATAGTTTACAACAAGACTGCTATATTTGTTACATTATGTTATAGTTTACAACAAGACTGCTATATTTGTTACATTATGTTATAGTTTACAAAAATGTTATATTTGTTACATTATGATATAGTTTACAACAAGACTGCTATATCTGTTACACTATGTTATAGTTTACAAAAATGTTATATTTGTTACATTATGTTATAGTTTACAACAAGACTGCTATATTTGTTACATTATGTTATAGTTTACAAAAATGTTATATTTGTTACATTATGTTATAGTTTACAACAAGACTGCTATATTTGTTACATTATGTTATAGTTTACAAAAATGTTATATTTGTTACATTATGTTATAGTTTACAACAAGACTGCTATATCTGTTACATTATGTTATAGTTTACAACAAGACTGCTATATTTGTTACACTATGTTATAGTTTACAACAAGACTGTGATATCTGCGTCGCACCGTCAGACATATTTATTCAGCGCTAAATTTGTAAAATTAACAGTAAAGATATAGAGAGAAATATGCACATGTTAGACAGGTATTGACGATTCTATAGAACTAAAGACACCAAACAGCAGGTAAGAAGAATTAATGAGAATAGAATCAATGTAATATAAATTAATATTTCCAGAATGCACCATGTCTTGATCGAGTTACCAATTGCGACCAACTAAGCTCATAAAAAAAGTCACAAATAGTCGTATATTTCTAAAAATGTTAATCCAACTAAGAAATAGTAAATGAGATTCATAACAAGAAAATAGTGCCTCTTATATTGTTTGTGTGTGTCAGTTTGTTGTGATTTTCCCGAAAGCTGTTTATAACAGTTATATTTTTTTTATATTCGTTATTATTTTCATTATCATTGAACATTTACGAGAAGTAGGGACTAGAAATCTTTCTTCTTCAGCAATCTCTGGTCATGCGCTTCATTTACTATGGACCACAAACTAGGCAGTCAGCTTCAGGTCTGTCAGGTTTCCCAAAGCTTAGTTTTCAGGTCGACTGGGTGTGGCCACATGTTGCTTCTCAGTCCCCGGGAGAGGACAGTCTTGAAGGATATGCTCCTGTGTCTATTCCGCCTGCTGACACTGGCGGAGAGCTGTTTGACTTATTCCTTGTCTAAATAAGTGTTTGTTGAGTTTGCAATGTCCGGTGCGTAGTCGAAATATAATAACCTGGTCTGTTCTGCTTAGGTATTTGAGGGAGTCTTTTCGATAATAGCATCCAGTGTTTGTCTTCCAGTCTACTGCAGATTTTCTCTGTATCAGGGCTTTGACCTCTTGAAAAGACAGTGGATGGTAAATTTGCTCTTTGGCGCTGCCCTCTTTAGTTAAGACATCGGCACTCTCATTGCCTGCAATGCTACAGTGAGATGGAATCCACTGCAAGTGAATTTCTGCCTCTTCTGAAAACTGAGCAAGTTGAGCAAGTACTAGAAATGAGAATGGAGATGTATTTATATATGTCTGTGGTTTAACCTTAGTTATAGAATAAAAAATGCATCTTATGTTAACGAATAAATAATGGTAAAAGAACAAGAAATTTGATTATCATAACAAGACGAGAGAGGATTTAGAGAGCATTTATTGCGCCTGAACAAAATCTGCTGATAAGTAATATATTTGTTGCAGATAAAACTGAAAGTATGTCCCAGAATTTAGAATTACTGGCCGCCTGAGTCGTTACCGAGGCCCAAATTTGAGGTGTAAAGAATAGAGCCACTGTTACCTGCCACGCATGTTGTAAGAGGCGACTAAGGAGGTTTGGCTGAAATCGGATGCACGTGTTCTAAACATGTACAAGTCTATGCGTTTAGGGGCCTACCAAACCAATGTGCAACATATAAACGTTCTTGGCAAAGATCAAACATATTACAAAGAGTGATTAAAATTGGTCGTAAAGAACGAACGCATAGAAGAAGACGAAGATCTACTGGCAACAATTCAACGTGAGATATTTTAGGAATGACGATAAAGTTAACAATCTCAAAGAATGTGTATAATGTGTACAATTAGTACACGTATCTCTACAATCAAAAAACAGCTTTACACAATACGATGTCAACCATATGTATGCTACCAGTGCTACAATTGAATGAAAATTGAAAATCGTGGCATATCCTTTAAATGACTTAGCCATCAACCACAGTAAACGAGACGTCAATTTTCTAGGCATCACTTATAAGTTCAGTAGTCTCCATTGCTTTCTGAACGGTGAGGTCTATTTTTACCGTTCGTAAAAATCCACGGGAACGAATTTGCTTCCAAACTTGCCCGCCGTGGAGTTAGAACCAGGTACGCTTGGATTGTAATCGAGCTCACAACCGACTTACAGACTACATCATGGATACGTACCTGATTTGCTTCTGTTGAATGTAGCAATGAAAACAAGTCACCTTGATTTGCTCTAAGTTGAATAGTAACAGCAAATGAAGAAACAAGTCACCTTGATTTGCTCTAAGTTGAATAGTAACAGCAAATGAAGAAACAAGTCACCTTGATTTGATCTAAGTTGAATAGTAACAGCAAATGAAGAAACAAGTCACCTTGATTTGATCTAAGTTGAATAGTAACAGCAAATGAAGAAACAAGTCACCTTGATTAGCTCTAAGTTGAATAGTAACAGCAAATGGATAAAAAAGTCACCTTGATTAGCTCTAAGTTGAATAGTAACAGCAAATGAAGAAACAAGAAAACTACAATACCAAGGATAAAATACCTATGGAAAAATGCGACGTTTCAACCGTCGAAAAGTTTCGTCGGTGTATATAGTTTTGTACTTTATACAACTAGAGTACTTTGTTACTACTGCATTGTAATTTGATTGGGGACAATCAAAGGCTAGCGGAGTAAACCGCACACAAAACTGGACGGCAAAGAAAACCAAGTAGTCCATAAAAATACAGGTTTTTTGGGCAGATGGCGCTTAACAACCCGGAAGGGGCAGGTCGTCTAAGGTCGTCTAGGGTCGCTACCTAAAAGGAAATAGCAACTTGCTGACTTGCAGGTAGGCTGGGGACAGCCAAAGGCTAACAGAGAGCGAACCCAGTAAACGCTGGTTGAAATTGGACACGTCGACGAAGGACAAGCACTAGAGCTCCAAATGGTATTGAAGATTGTGACGTAAAACTACGTTATTGGCAAAGGCTGTTTATATATCACAACAAGAATGGTAAAAATGGCAGAAAAAGAACGATCGAGAGAGAGAGAGAGAGAGAGAGAGAGAGGAGAGTGCTTTGTTTGCACGTGTTTAACTATTACTACATTATTTGACTGCAGTCTTGCTTTATATTGTTAATTAAGAAAATAGTGAGAGTAACAAGAAGAGATAAAATGCAAGACTATTAAAACATGGTAGAAACAACAATAGTGGTAGATTATTACAAGAAAATACAAACCAAATTGCTTGGTCATGTAAAAATATGACCACCCAACAATACCTCACTACTATTTAGGTACAATGATTTATTTTATTTTTTTCGATCCAGAAGCACTTGAGCTTTCAGCTCTTCGGCTCGGTGCCATGGACATCGTAACCCTTCGGTTCGGTGCCACGAACACCGTAAATCTGGGGAATCTGTGGCTTTTCTGCCATCCCGCGGAATTGAACCCGCACACACAGAGGGATAGTCACCCGTAGTCCAACGCGCTAAGAACACGCTGGGCAGACGGGCAGGTACAATGATTTCAAGAACAAAGGTCGCACACGTGTACAATGATCCGTATAAATATTAGAGGAGGTAGGGAGCATCATTTCCAAGAGCACTTACCAAAAGTCGTCGCATACTATGCCCTGTCTTTGTAAGGTTACCATGAGCAGAAGTAAAACGAACAAAATGTACAATTAATTAGGTTAGGAAACACACCGAGAAGCAAATAAAATAAGTTAAGGAAGTATACATTCAAAGAAGTGCTAGAAATAAAGTTACCAGTCAAAGAAGATATAACAGCAGAAACTACAAACAAAATAAACGAAGGATATAACAGGAAGGAAGAATTAAACATAAATAAAATCAGATCAAAGTAAAAATTGTATAAGGCAAAGAAATCAAGAGAAATATGGACACAACAAGATAAATTATGTACAATAATTAACATTAGTTGAAACTACTGTCAGAGGAAATATAAGAAATGTAATCACAAAGTTAAGAATATAACAGAAAACACAATACAAACAATTTAATTGTCATATTAAAAGCAGAATAGAAATTGATATGAAGAGATGGAAACACCATTGAGAAGAACTTTAAGATATGTCAGTTCTTGAAGATCTACGAGACTTATTACAACCGGCATAAGAAAAAGATAGATTATAAATGCAATCTTCATACCAACACTGTGCTACCAGTGCCAGACATGGGCACTGACAAAAGAACAAGAAAGGAAAATTACCACATGCGAAATGAGGAAAGCGGTGAATAAAACAAGAAGAGACCATATAAGAAATGAGGAAATTAGAAGAACAGTTGGAACAACACCTGCTATTAGATTTATTGACCTACTATTAGATTTATTGAAAAACAGAGACTCAAATGGTTTGGTCACTTGGTCAGAATGAACCCGAATACACCATTTGCAAGAGCGTACAACATGAAAATGGAAGCATCAAGAGAAAAGGACAGAACAAGAAAAAGATGGATTGATGGAGTTACAGACATCTTAAAACTCTACAATACCAATCATACCAAGGGACCGAGCGTGCACTATCTCGGAAACCGATCATCAGTTAAATCTGCTACGTCTTACGGGTTAGTTTTAAAATAAAAAAATAAAATAAAAAAGGGGAAGGTTAAATGTAATATACAGTGTAAACAAAAGTAGAAAGTTATACAATTTGGAAAGAAGGAAACAGCTGGATCTAAAAGCATCATAAAATCAATCTTCAAAGGAAACAATGACGTATCCTTAAAAAGGTGTTTCATAAATTAATAGACAAAATCTGTGAAAACATGGGAATTGAAAATTTGTAATTTAATTATATTGTATATACATATTTTGAAAATCTACAGTAAACTGGAAGATAAACACTGGATATGATTATGGAAAATAATTTCTCAAAGGCCTCAGTAACAGATCATGTCATTATATTCGGCTACGTTACAGAAACTGCAGACAACAGATATTTACATAGACTAAAAATAAGTCAATAGCTATCTGTCAGTGTCACAGACGGAACAGGCGCAGGAGCATGTTCTGCAAGACTGTCCTCTTCTGGATGAGCTGAGAAGCAATAAGTGGTCACACCCAGTTGACCTGAAAACTAAGCTTTAAGGAAACCTGACAGGCCTGAAACTGAATTGCCCAGTTTGTGGTCCGTAATAATTTAAGTGCATGACCAGTGAAGTAAAATAAAACAACCTGGCTAACAAGTGTATAGAGAACGTTGCAGCACACTGTAATAGCCGTTTTCCTTTTCATAAAAATGTACAGCAATGTCGGGATCCTAGAGCTGACTAGAATATTGATCAGGTTATATGTAAATGTGAAATCGAAACTAAGATGAAGAAATAAAAAAATACTATTACATTGCATGAAGTTGTAATTCTTCACAGTTTCCCCTTGGGTAATCTTAACATTTTTTTTATTATATTGATTTTCATTCAATTATTCATGCTGTTATAATATGAAACAGGAGGATTTTGTTATATTTACTGATATTGTATTCAACTTTTTTTGTGATGACGTTGGATCTACTTCATCATCTTCTTCTTCAACTCCTCCATTGTATCAGCTCAGTGGAGATGTAGAGATCTTCTGTGTGGTTTGACTAGTGCGTTTTGTAAGTTATTATTCATTTTTCTAAGGTTGTTCTAAATTCCGAAATGAATATTCATTTTTGAAGTTGGATAAAGTCACACAAAATTGATAATGAATCAATCTAGAGATATAAGGAGTTTGGAAACACAAATTGAAAAAGTATCGAAATAGGAAGACTTAGTAAATTTGTCACATTGTTTGTTCATTTAGCGATAAAGGCCTTGTTGGTCGAAATCGTTTTGTTTATCGTCACTTTTTATCGTTGTAAAACTATAGTACTTTGTTTGTACGTGTTTCACTAATTGAAAAAGTAGAACTTAATATCTATTGTTAACTTAGTACATATGGGTACATTGATGAGTGTGTTCAAATAGCGAGTCACGGGAACCATCAGTATACGGCTCGTGATCGTTTTTGTTGGTGGGGCCAGATACAAATTTTCGGGAAAATCATGGCTTTGGGATAGGTTATATTCGAATTTATTAAATAATAAATACACGTTATATATTATTTGTGGTGGGGCCCGGCCTCTCTGGCCCTTAATGACGAGCCGCCACTGATGCATACCCTTCAACATCTGTTGGTTGAGACTGAGCACCTATGGGTCTGTCCGAAGGGATATGACGTCGGTTCTGTAACCAATAACAAAGGGCTACAACCCTGATATGAACTTTACAGAAAGAGGCGATACATATTGGAGTCTATTCTATAGAAGTGATTTACCGAGTTGCCCAGGATAGAGTGGTATGTAGAAAGTACTTGAAAGAGTTATGCAACGTACAAAGATACAAACGGAATACAACACAATTGACTATTGCAAACTTGCAATATTTTATACTACTTAAAATTCAATGTTTCATCGTATATTATAATTCTACCCATCTACCTTCCAAGAATGTCAAGGTCTTCTACCAAGATCACCAAGGATGCGGGCAATCAATATACCATACTCTAAATACGGACTCGACCAAGCTGCACTATACAGTTTTCAGGTTCACTTATTTCTGATGGGCGTGTGTTTAACGCAATTTCGTTTTTCTAAACCTCTAGAAACCCTAAAAACTAGCTATAATATATATGGACATTTCGAGATTACGTAACATTAATGCAAAAATAAGCTATCAAAATAGTTGGTGAGGACTGCGTGGAATTCATTACCTGCCGATACAATAATCTTAGGTAAACAGTTGTTTCTGCAGTCGGTGAATCTCTGAAATCAATATCAAATCTAACATTCCAATGTAAGTTTCTAATATAAGAACATTGTAAATACGAGTATTACACGCCAGCTAAATATAGCTAGAAAACATTTCTTATTATTTATTTAACATATCATTTTCTACTGTTGTTAATGGAACAGAATAGAGAGTGTTGCTACTACATTCGGCATACTATCAAAGCGAATGTGGGACAATACACAATATATTTGAGACTGCAGTAAAACTATTTCAGCTCACAGATATTTAATTTAATTAGAAACGTTTGAATGTCTCCGTATCTAGTCGGCCATATGTAATTGTTTTTTAAAATTCGTCACTCCTGTTGTTCGTTTGCTTGATAAAGGCCTTGTTGTCGAAATGTTGCTGTATTTTGTCATTGTTTTTGTAATTTGTAAAACTACAGTGCTTTGTGATTACGTTGTTTCGACAATACCCAACTAACATTGCCGACGAAGATTGAAATATATCGAGCATGTGTAAATCGTTCTTTACTACATGGCTCAGAAACATGGACAACCTACTCAAGACATGAGAGGAGACTTAACACCTTTCACCTTCGATGTCTCCGCAAGATTATGAACAACAGGTGGTACGACAAGATAACCAACTCTGAAGTACTGCAATGTGCAAACCTGCCTTCTATCATGGGCATGCTCAGCAGTAGACGACTAAGATGGTTAGGGGCAGGTGAGGAGAATGGCAAATTGCTGCCTACCAAAACAAATGTTGTTCTGTGAACTTTTGGAGGGGAAGAGGCACCACGACAGACTATTGCTCAGATATAAAGATGTCTGCAAGGCATCAATGGATAACTTTTCGATAGATGCCTTGGGAAAAAACGTGGGATCGACGTGGGAAAAAACTAGCCGATGACAAAGTTGCGCGATATTGTGCAAGGGCGCAGTCTTTTGAGAAAAAAGCTTATGTATCAGCTGCAAGACAAGAGAGAAAAGCGAAAACTAAGGACAGTGTCACAGTAAAACACTTGCGAAATGACCGTCTGTAAAGATAAGAGAGACAAGCACAAACTAAGAGGTTGTCACAGTAAAACAC
The DNA here is from genome assembly GCA_020796225.1 of Arion vulgaris. Lineage (NCBI taxonomy): Eukaryota > Metazoa > Mollusca > Gastropoda > Stylommatophora > Arionidae > Arion > Arion vulgaris. Next base: position 13,926,789 of record CM036769.1, read on the forward strand.
TTACCAATTGACTGTCTGTAAAGATAAGAGAGACAAGCTCAAACTAAGAGGTTGTCAAACACTTGCGAATTGGCCGTCTGTAAAGACGAAAAAGGCCATATACTGGAAAAGAGATCAACCATTTTGTTTTAACCTGTCAGATGATTGAAAATTTAAAAATCGTAACAGAGTTTGATTATTTTGTTGCGACCATACTAATTCTGTTGTCAATTATAAACATAGATGTCAAACGGGTTAAAGTCGTATGGGGACAACGTCGCGCCACGATTAGTGAGCTGGCACTAATCAAGATCCTACCCTACCTCCACGTGGTGACCCTGGTAACAGACATTGGTTCCTGTCTGGCTAAGCGGGTAGGGATGGAGGGACTGTGGCATAAATAGAGATGCAGACGTATTGACGTTGGATGGGATCCGTTTGCAACACAGACGAGCGGAATCCCAGAGTGACTATTAACGCACGCCTCTCCCGGCCGATGGGAAAAGATAAACGGGTAGCCATAAAGGGATGAGGGGTGCATACAGAAAAGAGACGTGGGCCCGCGTGGAGCGAAACTTGAGCCCGAAATGAGCTGCACGTGTGTCAACATAGGGCAAAACTCGGATCCCTGAGGTGGGGGTCCAAGTTGAGACCCGTGACCGGAAAGCCTAGAGGCATGGTAAATGTGAGCACGGTGAGAACTGATGGAGATGATAGGGCAGGCACCAGGGCAGAGCGAGCACGTAAGCGGACGATGCACGAGTGGGCTCACCGATGGGCAGACGTGCACGGCGCTGATAGGGCGTGGCAGGTGTGAGGGTGAGCGGGCCACCTAAGTGTGCAAAAAACTGGAAAGCCCAGCAGAGGTTGAATCTAGTGCGCGTTTCCGCTAGCAGGGAACTAATACCGCAGTTTGATTGGGGACAATCAAAGCCTAGCGGAGTAAACCGTACACAAAACTTGACGGCAGGAAAACCAAGTAGTCCATAAAAAGACAGGTTTTCTGGGCAGATGACGCTCAACAACCCGGGAGGGCAGGTCGTCTAAAGGTCGCTACCCTAAAAGAAAATAGCAACCTGCTGCCTTGCAGGTTGGCTGGGGACAGTCAAAGACTAACGGAGAGCGAACTCAGTAAACGCTGGTTGAAATCGATCACGTCGCCGAAGGACAAGCACTAAAGCTCCAAATGGTACTGAAGATTGTGATGTAAAACCCGTTCTTGGCAGAGGCTGTTTATATATCATAATAAGAATGATAAAAATAGCCGAAAAAGAATGATTGAGAGAGAGAGAGATATATGTCAAGTTGACATCTCTCTCCTTTTTACCTCTCTCTTTCTCTCTTTGTTTCTCTCTTTCTTTCTCTCGTTCTTTCTGTCTTTATATATATATATAAATATAATTAAACCAAACGATGTTGTAAAATGAATAGGAGTGCAATTAAACTTATAAAAAAGTATTCAATTAGCTGAATCAGCACAAGTAAAAGGTACGGGCTTGGTCTTTGATCTAACTTGTCAATCAACTAATAGTTATTCATTGTGGGGGTCATTATTACAGTATTTGTTACAAATCTCTGTCACAGTTTTATGTGCCAATGTTAAGTGTTGCTTCTTATTTGATTGAAAACCCTTTTAGGAAGTGAGTGTTAAAACCATACACTGTGAAATAACGAGAAGATCATTTTTCTGAAATAGATTGCGGAAGTTGAACTAATGAATTTCTTGATGCACCAGGCAAAGAAAAAAGAAAATGATGATGTGTTTATCACCTTTAAATATTCAAACAACGAATTGGGAGGTAGGGGGAGTGTTGGGTGTTGAAGGGGGCCTTATCGTATTGCTGTTTCTATTATACTCTTCTATTTTACTATGGTAATCGCCTGAGTGGTTAGTTAGTTAGTTAGTCTTTCCTCTTGGGCCTGTGGGCGGCGCATAGGGCAGAGGTCATAGCTCTCCATGCCTCGCGGTTCGTTGCTATTTGTTTTAAGTCTTTAATGTTTACTAGGCCCATCGTTGAGCCTTCTCTGGTGATGGTTCTACGCAGAGTCTCTCTTGGTCTTCCTCGTTTTCTTTTCCCTCTGGTGTCCATATGAGGGATTGGTAAGGAGTCTTCTCTCATCCATTCTAAGTGTGTGGCCGATGTAGTTCCAGCGGCGCTTTCTTATAAAATTTGATACATTCTTAGTGGTTACCGGATCCCAAATTTGGAGTGTAAAGAATAGAACCAAGATTACCTGCCACGCATGTCGTAAGAGGCGTCTAAGGAGGTTTGGCTGAAATCGGATGCATGTGTCCTAAACGTGTAGAAGTCTATGCGTTTAGGGGTCTACCAAACCAATGTGCAACGTATACACGTTCTTGGCAAAGATCAAACATATCACAAAGAGTGATTACACTTGGTCGTAAACAACGAGCGCAAAGAAGAAGAAGATTATGGTAATCAACAAGGAAATGGATTACTACATGAAGTAAAAAATTTCTTATATCTCGGTCAGATGAACACAGATGATGGCAGATGTATAATATAAATTAAAAAGAAAAAAGGAATGGCCAAGGATAATTTCAATAGTATGAGAAGGATACTGACATCCAAACAAATTACAAACAGGTTTAATGGGTTTAAGAGCCGAAGGATTGATTTCATTGCACCGGGTTTTAACCCATACGGCTCGGTCCCTCTCCGCAGAAATCGTACGCCACAAAACACGAACTCCGTAGATCCAGCAACAATCCTAGGGGTCTCTGGAAAAAACTGCATTCGTGAACAGAATGACGCGGACCGGACTCGAACCCACGACCTTCGACTCACAAGGCAAAGGGCTTAACCACTTAGCCACAGAGACCCCCAAAACAGGCTAAAAATGAGAATGATCAAATACTATATATATCCTATATTAATGTATGGCTCGGAAAAATGGATAATGAACAAACAGTTAGAGGACATAATTTATGCATTTGAGATGTGGATATATAGAAGAATAGGCAGAGATTCATGGACAGAAAAACAGACAAATAAACAAGTTTTTGGAAAACTAGGTATGAAGAAACAATTATTCAGAGAAATAAAATTCAAACAAGTAAAGTATTTTGGGCATGTAAAAAGACATGACACCATGATAAGGGGAAAGTGAGGGCGAAGAGCAAGAGGAAGACCGAGAGATAAGTGGGAGGAAACTTTAAGAAATGGACAGGTTACAGTCTGGCAGAGTGCAACATCAAGGCGAAAGACAGAGGATGCTGGGGAATCATTGCAGACAACCTTCGATGTGGAGACAACACCTGATGATGATGATTATACTCTATTATATTATCATTAAGGATGTAACTGATGATTTGAGCTTGACCGATGTAGAGACCGTACATCTGGTCTATGAGAGAGAGAGAAATGATTTGAGCTTGACCGCTGTAGAGACCGTACATCTGGTCTATGAGAGAGAGAGAAATGATTTGAACTTGACTGCTGTAGAGACTGTACATCTGGTCTATGAGAGAGAGAGAAATGATTTGAGCTTGACCGCTGTAGAGACCGTACATCTGGTCTATGAGAGAGAGAGAAATGATTTGAGCTTGACCGCTGTAGAGACCGTACATCTGGTCTATGGGAGAGAGAAAATGATTTGAGCTTGACCGCTGTAGAGACCGTACATCTGGTCTATGGGAGAGAGAAAATGATTTGAGCTTGACCGCTGTAGAGACCGTACATCTGGTCTATGGGAGAGAGAAAGAAATTCAGAAGGACTTTTTCTGCAATGTGCTGATTCTATTATACAATTTTTGTGTACGTTCGCATTATAAAACTGAAAGAAATGGCTGCTTGGATTTCAAGTGACACAGACAATAATATAAGAACAATATCTGATGGATCCTGAAAATGTTAACAGTATACAAGAAACTGATATATGGCCTTTTTCATCTTTACAGACGGTCAATTGGCAAGTGTTTTCCTGTGACAACTTCTGAGTTTTCGCTTTTCTCTCTTGTCGTTCAGCTCATACATAAGTCTCTTCTCAAAAGACACTGCACCCTTTCGTAACTTGGCTTTCCACACAACTCTGTCATCAGCTAGTTTTTCCCATGTGCTGGGAACCTATAGAAAAGTTTTTCATTGAGGCTTTGCATACATCTTTATATCTGATCAGTCGTCTGCCCTGGGGCCTCTTCCCCTCCGAAAGTTCACAGAACAACATTTGTTTTGGTATTCGATAAGTTTCCATTCTTGTCACATGCCCCAACCATCTTAGTCGTCTACTGCTGAGCATGCCCATGATGGAAGGCAGGTTTGCACGTTGCAGTACTTCAGAGTTGGTTATCTTGTCGTACCACCTGATAACTGATAAAGTTGAAACAAACTAAGTAACAAATAAACTCACGTAGTGAAGTGTTTGGCGAGCGCAAAATCTAAGTTGCGCTGATAGCGCCTAATCAAACGACCCTCTACTATATTTGTGCGTGGCCCAAGTCCAGTGTTTCCAGGGGCCAGGGAAAATGCAGAGCAGAATTGCAAATTGTCAAGTGTAGACACGCGCCTCGAAAAGGCTGAGAATGTTCCTACTCCGAAATAAACTCAAAGTGGTAGGAAAGTAAGGCTGACAATGTAATGATTAGACAGCCTATCTAAATTCAAACATTGGCGAAGGTTGACACTTTTCACGTGTATTATACGAGTAAGATGCAGTCCCAAGACATGCTTATGTGCCCCAAAAAGGCAGAGAAATGTTCCTAATCCAGAACGACCTCACGGTCAGAAAGAGCGTACAGTGTAGACTCACTGTTTGGCGTAGATCACAAAACCCAAATCTACGGCAAAAAGATGATCGTATAGGCGTAGATCCAAGCCAAAATATACGGCACAATGGATCGTTCTAGGGCTAGCTACCCTAGTAAATAAACAGCTGGCTGAGACTGGATGTGCCGGCCTAATCACATTAGGCGCATAATTTCACAACGTAAAAAACGTTCTTGTCAAGGATCAATTATATATCACAATAAGAAGAATCAAATTGGCTACGAAGAACGAACGCAAACAACAACATTTAGTGAAGCATTCAACAGACTTGAAAAAAACAATATAAAGTTATATAAAAAATATAATCAATGCAACAACTGTACAAATTCTAACAATGAAACGTGTGGGGAAAATTTAACAAGGATTCTGTATTTATCTGCTGAGAAAGTAATGTTCTGAAACTTTATCTAATGAAATATTTAGAAAACGTTTTAACTTAGATTTAGTTTAATCATCATCATCATCAGGTGCCGTCTCACATCGAAGGTTGGCTGCAATGAATCTCCAGCATCCTCTGTCTTTCGCCATGGTGTTGCACATTGTCAGACTGTAACCTGTCCATTTCTTAAAGTTTCCTCCCACTTATCTCTCGGTCTTCCTCTTGCTCTTCCCCCTCAATTTTCCCCTCTAGTAAATGTTTTATCATGGTGTCATGTCTTTTTATGTGCCCAAAATACTTTACTTGTCTGAATTTTATTTCTCTGAATAATTGTTTCTTCATGCCTAGTTTTCCAAAAACTTGTTTATTTGTCTGTGTGTCTGTCCATGAAACTCTGCCTATTCTTCTATATATCCACATCTCAAATGCATAAATTCTGTCTTCTAACTGCTTGTTCATTGTCCATGTTTCCGAGCCATACATTAATATAGGATATATATAGCATTTGATCATTCTCATTTTTAGCCTGTTTGTGATTTGTTTGGATGTTAGTAACTTTCTCATACTATTGAAATTATCCTTGGTCATTCCTATTCTCTTTTTAATTTCTGTTTTACATCTGCCATCATCTGACCGAGATATAAGAAGCTTTTTACTTGATGTAGTAATTCTCCATGTATTTTTATATTCATTTTAGGTTTTAATCACGGTCCACTTTTTTTTTTAAAACATAAGATAGCAAAGTGGTTAGCATATTTGCTTAATAAACACGTGGTCCTAGGTTCGACATCCCTTTTGGGGTGGAAGTTTGTTCAGTGCGTTACAGCTCTCAAGTGGATGAGTCCAAATTGGATATTATGTAATCCCGGAAAGTAAAAACGGCGTGCATAATGTTGACCACAGTCCACATCGCGTGCTGTTTTTCAAAGTACAATACAAATCTAACATTGTATTTCCCAAAATTGTTCATTATTCATTTGAGGATCATCCTCATCGCACATGGGGCACGTCCATAATTGCTTCGATCTCCTCCCAAGCATGTTCTGTTATGTGATCAATGTCATGGCACATTGGGCATTCCCATTCGTGTTCTGTCCTCCGCTGCAGCAGCCATCCCAAATATACATCTAAGTGTGTTTAGGCTAACAACTCTCGTTCTGTATTGATTGATGTATCTACTGAGTTTTCTCTTGTAGTTTTCCGTCTTGCCGACCTATCGGTATGCACAACTTGTGCAATCTAGAAAGAGAATACCCTTTATCTTCATCGTTGAAATCTTCAGAGCGTATATTTTCTCTGAGAGCGTTGCTTTTATCCATAGAAGACCCATTCTCGATCGTAGCATTGTCCGCCAGTGCATCTGCTCTCTCATTGCCCTTCACCCCAGCATGACCCAGGACAAAGATGAAGGTGAGTATCTGGAAACAAGAATAAAGCACAAAGACCCCTGAACGACCAACATAATTTCCACTGTGATGAAGGTTGTTAGAGACCCATAACCTGACTGCTGGGGAAAAGGGGAAAAGGGAGGGTGGGGGGGTGGAGAAGGGGAAAAAGGGAGATCAACCCATTCATAGTTTGCATGTATTCGAAGTTGTAAGAGAGTTACAGTAATGTCATATTTAAAGAAGAAGAGACCAAGTTGGTGTCAGTGCATCCGTAGTCACATGGAATCAAACAATCTTCTGGGATTTGATGATAGTAAACTTTGGAAACCTACCCCATCAGAAAAAGTGAACAGGGGGAATCCATAAATCTGTTGTTAGAAGTACAAATTCCTCTACCTGGCACAGGAAGTAAGAGTGCAAACGTGTACTCTCTTACACATCAAGACAAGTAACAAAAAGCAACTTGTTCATTATGAGACATTTCGGTCAACAAAAATACCGTAAGTCTCACTCCTTCATTTATGTAACGAGGTTCGTCTGTATTCTGACGTACGTAAATTGATACTTGAATTAATATGCACTGTATCTTCTAGTGATGTTAGCATAGCTACAGTAGGAACTGCAGTAGGAATTAGAATTCGTAAAGTCATAACGAAAAAGTACAGCTGAAAAATACAATTTTAATGTGTCTGTGTCATCAAATATGCACGAAGGCCTGAACTAATTGCAAAAAAAATCTGCGAACTCGGGTCAACAGATTCTGGGTGCACTGTTTCTACTTCGTGGTTGAAATAATATATCGATATTCTCTAACATTTTTATATAATTTAGGAAAAAATGGAAAATAAAATTGTTTTTTTTAGGAAATAAAATAAAGAAAGTTGCATTCCAGAACAACAAGAGTTGTACCAGAAATGCAAATATTGAAAGCTCATTAATTTTGGCCGTCAATCAACCAATATTTCCATATTCGTCTGTTGAAAGTTTCCGGGCTACAATGTCTCAGTCTGGATACAACACTGCACATTGAGGAGATCGTTACTTGGTTATCATTCACCAGCATCCCCCATAGAAGAAAATAAGTACAGAAAAATGTGGCTAGAAGTTAGAATAATTAAGTTTGAAAAGATAAGAGCGCCGAATACGTGTGAGAATATGCTCAGAGAGAAAGTTGTACTCTAGACAATATAGTGCACCGTCTGGTTCATGAATAGAGAATTAGCTCATGCGTTTGCCTATAGCTATCACGTCAATTGAGTTTTGTTATCGTCAAATTTATGCAAGTTTTTAATGGAAAATAGATTCTCATACTTCATATATTATATTTCAAGTTCTGTTTCAATGAAATTCTGACAGTTTCTATTCATGAAATTGTTAAAAAAATGGTTGAATTATTTTATACTTATATTAGAACTAACAGTACTGCGGTCTACTTTTCACAGTAATCATAATTTTAAAAAATATAATTTTACGTTTTTTTTGGGTTAAAATTCTTAGACATCAGTTGAGCATTTAAGATGGTAATATTAATTCTTTGTCAACATCTTACTGCAGTATTTGACTTCAACTTGTTAACTTTTCGTTCCTACAGTTTTCTTCACTGTCTCTTCTACTGTTTCTTTCAACCTCGCATTACTACAGTTTTAACTTTCCCATCAATTTGTCTTAAACTTATCATTGCAGTGCTGTCTTCAACATATTATTCAGAAGTGTCTTAAACTTATCTTTGCAGTAGCTGTATTCAAGGTATCATTACAGAAGCTGTCTTAAACTTATCATTGCAGTAGCTGTATTCAACATATCATTGCAGAAACTGTCTTAAACTTATCATTGCAGTAGCTGTCTTAAACTTATCATTGCAGTAGCTGTATTCAAGGTATCATTGCAGAAGCTGTCTTAAACTTATCATTGTTCTAGCTGTCTTCAACTTCTCATTGCTGTAGCTGTCTTCAACGTCTCATTGCTGTAGCTGTCTTAAACTTATCATTGCTGTAGCTGTCTTCAACTTCTCATTGCTGTAGCTGTCTTAAACTTATCATTGCTGTAGCTGTCTTCAACTTATCATTGCAGTAGCTGTCTTCAACTTATCATTGCTGTAGCAGTCTTCAACTTATCACTGTCATTATTTCCTTTAGTGTCACAGTTTTCTCTTCAACTCTCACTTAAACTGGTTTATTTTTCAACTTCTCACTTTTTACATTTATTTAGGTCTCCTCTATAGGTCACTTCCATTTCTCCACTACATGTTAATTCCACTAATATGCTTTCTACCATTTACATTCATTTACTTACTTTTTCTGTTCACTTTTGAATTATGACAACAAGCGGAGCTTCAGGTTTCAGCTCTGAGACAAGTGTCTATAGTTGTTGTAAGCAAGTGTTGTTATATAATGTTTTTCAATGTTGTATATACATCAAAGAGACGATGGCAATGTTGTTTATTCATCAAAGAGACGATAGCAATGTTGCAATTTCATCAAGAGAGAGATAGCAATGTTGTATATACATCAAAGAGACGATGGCAATGTTGTATATACATCAAAGAGACGATGACAATGTTGTATATACATCAAAAAGACGATGACAATGTTGTATATACATCAAAAAGACGAGGGCAATGTTGCATATTCATCAAAGAGACGATGGCAATGAATTAGAAATGTCCTCAGAATGAGAAAAGAAATGCGGACAAGACATACAATGTGGGGGACATCGCAATAACAGCGGAAAAAGGGAGGCCTCAAGTTACATGGAGGAGAGATTTTGTAGTATAACTTAAGAGACATGCATAGAATAAGGTTTGGGTCTGGAAGTGACGAACACAGGTTTCACAAAGAAATGTAGAAAATGTAAGAATAATATCAAGAGAAGTGAAGGACAGCTATGTTGCTGAGTGTACCGAAGGACAAAAAATATAGCTTGTTGTAGAGTAATTGATTCGAACCAGAAGCACTTGAGCTGAAAGCCCTTCGGCTCGGCGTCATGGACATCGTAACCCTTCGGTTCGGTGACACGAACACCGTAAATCTGGGGAACCTGTAGCTTTTCTGTCAGTTCGCCGAGTTGAACCCGCACTCACTGAGGACTTGTCACCCGTAGTCCAACGCGCTACGAACACGCGATGTAAGAAGGTAAAAAAAGTAAAAGAACCCTTTCATACCTTGTGGTATATAGTGCAATACAGTGTTAGGAGTAAAACAGAAGTAATGACATTCGCCAGAGAGGAAAACACTACCAACATCTCCATGGATAATCACCTACTAAATCAAGTAAAAGATTTCACATACCTGGGGAGCATTTTTTCAGCAAATGGAAGAATAACTAATGAAATTCAACAAAGATGCAACAAAGCAAATCAAATGATAGGGCAAATGGCGCCAATTTTAAGATGCAAACACGTCACCATGAACACAAAAGAGCAATGTTCAACACAATCTTTCTCCCCACACTATGTTACCAGTGCCAAACCTGGACGCTGACAACAAACGATAGAAGAAAACTAGTCACAACAGAGATGAAGTGTCTACGCAGAATGCTGGGTGTAACAAGAAGAGACCGGTTGAGAAATGAAGACATCAGGAAAAAGTGGGTACAACATCAGTACTAGACTTCATCAAGAAACAGCAAATTAAATGGTTCGGTCACGTAAGCAGATTACCATCAGACAGTGCACCCCAAAGAGCAATGCTGCTCCGATACAATGGGTACAAAGCAAAAGGCCGGCCACGCAAAAGATGGACCTCAGAGATAACAGAGGCGACGAAAGAGACTATCTACGAAGCGCATACTAGGCCCGTTTTAGAAATCTCTTCCTGACCTGACGCTGTGAGGCATACAGGATTCGAGAAAGAAAGAAAGAAAGTGTTAGGCCTGTATTTTTCATTGACCGTCGACACACGATGGGTGATGTGGTCAGCATCACACTGGACGCCTTTACTTTCCCAGAGCATGTCTGGTACCCGATTGAGGCTGGGTCTACCTGAGAGCCGTCGCGGTCGGGAAAAATTCTACGCCCACTGCGGGAGCTGAACCCGGACCACCAGCCTTGAGAAGCGAGTTGAAAATACGTGTGAGAAGGGCATAAGATCAATTAAAATACATAATTCAAATTTTATATGAATATTCAACAGAAAAATGACGAAAATAATTATTTTAAAATATTTATTATTAATTTCTTCTTTAAGAGCCACCGACCCCTAATCGCCTGAACACCCTCCAAATTCTTCTGAACCCACTATCGCCCCTCTAGAATGCTTCAGCGCCCACTGGGGGCGATACCACTCACTTTGGGAAATGCTGATCTATATGGTGATCCGTATGCTGTTATTTCAACATGCTCCCATATCTGTTTTATGCTTAATTTTCTACGCCTACAAGCGGTCAAGATTGATCAAATGACATTCAAGTCAGACATTTGAATAAATCTTTCAGAGGATGTTCTTGATCAAATTAAGACACTTTTACTATGTTAGGAGGTGAGATAGATTATAGTAGTTAGTATATTGTTTCAAAGATGTAAGGTCACAGAACCGAATTGTACAATGGGAGTGGGATGTTTTTTGTCATACTATGAAGGCTCTGATGTCGACACAGCTTTAAATGGGTACCAGAAAAACAGTGGAAGTAATTCAATCGGCGCGACTTTGATTAATTCACCTACTTTGTGCAATTGATCAAAGAAAGATCATTTTCCCCAATATAGAACTTAGTATGGAAACTGGTTCTTACTATTACCTGACTATTATTTATCAGCAGTGGCGGCTCGTGATCATTTTTGTTGATGGGGCCAGACATTTTTTCCGGATAAATAAGTTTTTTGGTTGCTATATTTTAATTTATAAAATAATAAATACACGTTATACATTATTTTTGGTGGGGCCGCCCCATTGGCTCTTAAGGACGAGCCGCCACTGTTTATCAGAGAATGTATTTACATGCAACCTATTTTTTTACATGGGATATGTCGCAATAATAATTTGAAATAATCATTCTTGTCACTATTCTTCTTCTTCTTCGTCTTCTAACTATCCATATCAACAACTTGTTAAACCACTCTTTGTGATTTTGTATGTAATCTGAGCCTAAGAGCGGTTGTACGTTGCGCCTACAAGTAGGCCAGCACATCCAATTTCTGTAACGCTTTTTATTTACTACGGTAGCTCTCCTAGGCTCCTCCCTCAGTCGCCTCTTATGACATGTCTTGCAGGTTGCAGTGTTACTATTCTTTGCTCCCCTTGCGAGCCTCAGCGACACGGGCGCTTGTTACTATTTTTATGTAATGAATATTTGAAATGTGAACATCAAAGAAAACCCTGAAACAAACGTTACTGAGAGACGTGAGAAATTTCGCACTTAACTCCATAAAAGAGATTTAATGAGTTGCACAAGGATAGTGAGCTTTGGAGAAATTACTTGCATGCAATTTGTAACGTATAACCGTACGAAAAGAATATAATAGTAGAAAAACAAATGCTAACTTAATATTTAACTTTAATGTTAAAGAAGTTCTGATATAGGCGTCAGAAGAACGACTAAAACAATAAAGAATAAACAGCAAACATTTATCAACTGGTTTTTAATGATCAAGAGAGACTGAGATCATATGATAAGGACACAAATAAGAAGCATGTGGCGAGAACGAGTCATATCTCAGTGACCAAGAGGGTAGGAAAAGACGCTGGATGGGACATACCCTGAGAAGACCCGAGAAGAATATGAAACATATTCTTTCCTAGAACCCACAGGGAAAGTGAAAGAAGAGGAAACATAGAAATAATTGCAAATGTCAAAGATATAAAAGGAAAATAGAAGTCCTTTATGACCTTTCTCATGACATGTATATCAATGAACGTAATATTGACACGCACAGCCGCAAGTCGTGAAAGTTTAATGCACAATATAACATCTGTATCTTTACGTTTCTTATTTTCTCAGTCCTTTGTGTCTCACAGCGTCCGGATAAGAAGAGATTTCTAGAACGAGTCCTAGTATGCGCTTCATAAAGTGTCTTTCGTTGCCTCTGTTATCTGAGAACAAGGAATTTTTTTGCAAGAACCCCAGAGGAAGCAACGGAAGCAAAGATTATAATCAACAAATAAACAATGTACAGGAATTAAGAGCTTCCGAAAAAATAAATAGACAAACACAGGATTCGAACCACTTACCATCATTTCTCACGACACCCATCGATTAGCCTAGCAATACGAGCGTCCTTACGAACACAGCCAGCAAGCCATTCAAAGAACATAAATGGGTAAGCTACAGCTATAACTAATAGCAACATGCAGTGCATAACAAGCTCATTTGTACAAAGAAAGCTAAGTAAACATACTAACAAGACAACATTGATTGAACTAATCTTAAATTTACAAAAGTTTAGTATAAATAGTTATAAGATGTTATAAGAAAGAGAAGATGGAGATATGTTGAACACACCTTGAGGAGAAATGATCAATGAATATCAAATCAGGCATTGAAGTGGGATGCAAAGGGTTCAAGAAAGAGAGGTCGACCTAAGAAGACCCTGAAACGAACTTTGCTGAGAGAGGCAGGAAATATGGGTCTCAGTTCCATGGAGAAGATTGAGCGAGTTGTCCAGGATAGAGCGGTATGGAGAAATTACTTGCAGGTCCCTATGTAACGTATAACGATACAGGAGGAATTATTATTATTGTATTATTAGTAAACACAAATTGAAAAAATCGATCATGTCAAATTTTGCCACAGTTCAGTGCTGAAGTATTGTACTTCATTATTATGCATAAGCCTATACAATAATTTATTGTGTCGCACTCTACTGTTATCCGGCACATTCGAGGCATGCAAGCAATCTCTATATACCGTTCTATCCTGGGCAACTCATTCAATCTCTTTAATGGAAATGGGTCCAATATTTCTCGTCTCTTTCAGCCAAGTTAGTTTCAGTGTTTCTCTAGACCAGCGGTTCCCAAACTTAACATTACCGTGGACCCACTTTCAAATACAGTTTGCTGCAGCAGACCCCAAAAGTTTCTATATATGAACATCTTCTAGCAATGGAGTTATTATTACACCACACCAACAGTCAAGCTGGTTCCAATTTCTCAGACCGCAGGAAACCTTAAATGTTCTTTCATTTTGTCCTGTCAGTCATTTAGACTCCGGTCTCATCCGGGTCCTTTGATTTCGCAACGGAACTAGTTTACCACTGTTTTTATACTTGTTTTTTAATTTTATTTTTCTGTTTGAAATGTCAAAGATGATAATATTTCTTCGAAAACATGTAAAAACTAAGTACTATAGTTTTTTTGTAAAACTATAGTACTTTATTTTTACGTGTTTTCGCTATTTCACCAAGTTTTACTGCAGTCTCTCCTTTTCGATAATATTTCTTCCAGCGCATGCGGACAAGCATCGCGGACCCCAGTTTGGAAACGCTACTGTAGAGCATCATTTATTTCTTCACATTGAAGTGCCTCCTTTCCCATACACTGAAGTGGGAGAGGGGGCACTTCAATATCTGCTTTGTAATTCTCTGATCATTTCTTCCCAGAACATATCTACATTTTGTTGCTTACTTTATTTAGCGCGATCCTTTTTGGTCGTGTATTTTCTTGTATCCGCTTCTTGATATAAGAACTTGAGATCAAATAGTTAATTTATTATGTTTTGGTAGTTTGTACAAGTTAACCCTTATCTATATTCTCTTCATATCTTAGTTGACACATTTAGTATTCACAAAGAATATCAATTGCTGCTGGTATGCTGCCTTTCCACACATAGTGACCAATGTTGATCCGTACACTTTCATTTCCATTTAAAAGTTCTTCTTCAGATTTCCTTTGGTCAGTCTCTTCTCCCCTCTTCATCTAATGTTCATCAGATAGATTCTTTGTCAAAGAGTTCGGCGGTATGGTCATCTTGGTTATATGGTTAAGGTTTACCCTTAAACCTTTTTTTTTCTGATCCAGAAGCATTTGAGCTTTCAGATCTTCGGCTCGGTGTCATGGACATCGTGACCCTTCGGTTCGGTGCCACGAACACCTAAATCCAGAGAACCTGTGGTTTTTTTGCCAGCCCGTGGAATTGAACCCGCACTCACAAAGGGCTTATCACCCGTCTAACGCGCTACGAACACGCTGAGCAGGCGGGCATACCCTTAAACCTTAAAGCCATCACCATCTTGTTGCTGGGATCGCTGTTCCCAGTGATACACAATTACGTTTCTTCTACAGCTGAACATTTGATATATTTTTTATTGACAAAAATGTTGACATGATTCTCCTTAGACAAACAGTTTTAAAACGATATAACTGATATAATAATATCCAGTAATCATTATTGTACAGTATAATTTAAAAAAATAAAGTGACATTATTTCATGCTATTTTTGATTGCTTTGACTAAAAGAATTCAGTGGAGGTTTGTTAGTGACTTTAATTGAGGTGTCTAGTAGAACTAGTTTGAGAACCACAAAGCAATATATCATGATCTTCTGTTAATCATGCACAAAAACAACATCATAGCAGTGGCGGCTCGTCATTAAGGGTCTACGGGGCCAGGCCATACTAAAATTAATATGTAAGGTTTATTTATTTTATAAATTAAAATATAACCTAAAACAAAACCATGATTTTATCGGAAAATGTTTGTCTGGCCCCACCAACAAAATGATCACGAGCCGCCACTACATCATAGTAACATAAACAACGTAACAACATCACACTTACATCAAAGTTCTTTGACTATATCTAAATTGGGATACGTAAAACTCAGATCAGTAACATAAACTTGAAACATCAAAAACACACATATAAATCAGGAGAGGATCACAAAGGTGGGAACTATAAGCATTACTAAAGCCGTTCTGAAATGTAACCAAAAATGATATGTATAAAACAAGTTGGACGTTAGCACATATTTCTACGAATAACAACTAAATGTTTGCCTACTTTGTTGCAGGTTTGCCGCACAGAAGTGCATCAACTGTTGCTTCCTTTATTCTGTTGGCTTCTCTGTACAATTAAACGAATTTTGCGTTTGTTGCCGTGAGGTGAAAGTCCTTGTTGATGTAATCCTCCTCTGTCTCCAGGGCTTCGACCTCCGGCACCATTACCGTAGTTGACACATTTGTTAGGTGTGGCCAGGCTTGAACTGGATGCGTGGAAAGGTGGGGTCAGACTGCTATTGGAAGATGCCAATTGACCAAGAGCTGTGCTCTGTGTCTGCAAAGTACATGAGGTCTCGTTCACACTGGGACCCGACATACGATGGTTGTTATGGAAACGATGCTTGTATACATTCCGCAGGCGAAGTGCTGAAGATGAAGGAAGAAACGTTTTGGTAATATTTTTCATATTTGGAAGTCTCCGCTGACGATAAAAGCAATAAATATATCTGAAAGAAACGAATAGTGTTAGCTTGGCTACAAGGTACAGAACAAACAACATAGAAAGGTATATTACATTGAGATATATCGTGTATGTGAGAGATTCAAACCACATCATACGACATCGTTGATGATAAATATAAGGGTTATAATTGATCTTTGACCACAACAAACATGCTGAATAAACAACATAAAATCTGATGTGCTTGTGTCTGAGATGTCGATATTGGTGTAACTATTTAGGTAAGAGATACGAGATCGGGATGTCATGCAGGACGGGATACAAACATACATACACACACACACACATCATCATTATCATCAAGGTGCATATCCTTTATAGGACGTTGCTCTCTTCGCAGCGCATCTGAAATTCACTGTCTCTAGCCAATTCACCCACTTCGTCGATGGTCATATTCATTGTTTCGTTAATATCTTGTAGATATCTTCTTCTTGGTCTGTCTCTGCGCCCTGGGACACACATTAATTAATTTGCCTCTTCGTCTCAAGACCCAATAGGGTTTGCGTCATGTAGTTTGTTCCGTGCTGAATCACAACGTGTTACGGCTGTAATGTCCTATTTCTGGAGTGGCAATCCTAGCCACAGATGTTGCACATGAAACTGGAGACTGGAACTTATACGTAGGATGGTCTCGCTGCACTCTGCGCTTTCTTTTGCCTCCATATGTGATGGCGTTTTCCTTCTTTTCTTTCTGAGCCGCCCCTCACAGCCGCATGCCATGCTTGCCTGTCTTTGGCCAACCGCTCCCAATTTTCGTTGTCTATGTTGCATGAAGTTAGATATGCAGGTGTCAATGACGTGTAATAATGGGACTCAGTGGCGGCTCGGTATTAAGGGCTAGTGGGGCCGGGCCCCACCAAAATAAGGTGTAACGTGTATTTATTATTTTATACATTAAAATAAAACCTAACCGAAACCATGATATTTCCGAAAATTTCTGTCTGGCACCACCAACAAAAATGATCACGAGCCGCCACTGGATTAGAATATATGAACACGTTGTCATTTTGCGCCTCGAACATAACACAATTGACACTGTTGCGACATGTATACACCAGTCAAGATGAGTAATTAAGCTTTATATATTTGTGGACATGCACCACAGACATCAGAACACACACTTCAAGACTGCCCCGAATATAATACACTGGTGCAAACTCACTGACTTAGTGAAACCACACTGAAAAAAGGTATGTGTAAGATACAAACTTACTGACTTAGTGAAACAACACTGAAAAGAAGCGATGTGTAAGATACAAACTCACTGACTTAGTGAAAGAACGCTGAACAAAAGCGACGTGTAAGATACAAACTCACTGACTTAGTGAAACAACACTGAACAGAAGCTATGTGTAAGATACAAACTCACTGACTTAGTGAAACAACACTGAACAGAAGCTATGTGTAAGATACAAACTCACTGACTTAGTGAAACAACGCTGAACAGAAGCTATGTGTAAGATACAAAAGACAGTGACGGTTGTATAAGCAACAACATTGAATAAATATATACAATATTTCAATCGAACGAAAGAAAGGAAAGAAAATAAAAAATTAAAAATTACATTTAAGAGATTTGTATAAACACTTTACTGACAAGAACTGATTGGCTACCGAATTGATAAAAAAACAGGTTGTGGCTGAATTGAATTTATGTCCCATTTTTCCATTGTAGGTGTATGTGCAAATTCAGCTGCAATTTCCTTAATTATTAACCGATTTTATGAGTAATATACCATTTTGTAGGTAAATGAATTGTCTTTAAAACTGATGTAAACAAAATACATAGTGGAGCTCTCAGCGGCTTATGGAAGCCAATCAGTTAAGAATGTATTTTTCTTTTATATATTACGAAATATCAATCAACCAATCTTCTTCGTCTTTTTCTGCGTTCTCACTAGATTGGGACTTCGGATTCTCTAATAAAGGCAGCCGTCTACCTCGGATTATCAGTCACGCCATACAGTTTGTCTTGGACGCTAGAGTAAGTGGGCCACCTCTTTCTTCTCAAGTCTGCACACTGGGGCAGTTCTGTAGGATATAATTCCTATGATTTCTGCTTCTCTGTTTGTGCCGACCTCTTCCCGCAGAAAGTTGTGGCCAGCCTCGCGATGGTGGGTCTGACATTCTTACTGAGTGGCTAAATCTCCGAGGCAGACTGGCGACTGTAGAATCCGCTATCCCATTCCACATTGTGAGGGGTTGTTGCACCATGCTATGCGCCTTACGGCCTGGTGCATCCGATTTCTGCAAGCATTTGTTTCAGGTTAGCATTCCCTAACGGACACGTGCATCCGATTTCAGCCAAACCTCCTTAGTCGCCTCTTACGACATGCGTGACAGGTAGCAGTGGTTCTATTCTTTACACCATAAATTTGGGCCCCGGTAACCACTCAGGGCGAACCAGCCAATCAAAACCATTATATCTGGTACCCCTAGGAAAGTTCACCTAGTAAATCAAAAGCTGGCTGAAACCGGATGGGCGAGCCTAGTCACCATGGGCGCACAATCAACCCGACGTAGATCCCCCTGTTCTTGTCACAGGACCAATTATATATCACAAAAAGAATGATAAAATCGACCGGGAAGAATGATCGAAAGAAGAAGAATAAGATATCTGGTACTGTCTTAAAAACTACCAAATAATTCATATCACACTATTTGGTCTGTAACTATCGGTTGTATGATATCTTATATATATTCATTTAGAGACACAGGGGCAAGGAAATAAGGTAAGACGACACTGCCATGGTCAGTGAGCTGACAAGGACCAGGATCATTCTTCCCTTTACGTGGTGGCCCTGGAAATATATTGCTGCACTGTAGTATGGTAAAGCGGGTAGGGATCAAATGGAAACGATCTCGCGATTAGGTATAGTAGAGTAAGTGCAGCTACAATTGGTATGAGATTTGTTCACGCAACAGACGAACAACATCTCAGAGTGACTGCGACCACATGAGTCTCCTGATCGACATCTTGAGATCGATAACCGACACAGAATCGTGCAAATGAAAGTTGGTCGTTCCAGAATTGCCCGGTGCCGGCTAAAACTCAGTTATTCACTAATGTTCCTGTTCTGCTACATGCAAAGCGAAAGGTGATATGTAACGATACAGTCAAGCTGACTGGTCCAGTTAATACGGTTGATACAAACATATCTGTCCAGTGTCAATTGTTTCCACTTGCCCACAAGGGAAATACAGAGTGCAATCTCCCATATCTGTCTAGTATCAACTGTTTACACTTTCTCACAAGGGAAATACAGAGTGTAATCTCCCATATCTGTTCAGTATCAACTGTTTACACTTTCTCACAAGGGAAATACAGAGTGTAATCTCCAAAATATAGAGAAAAATCACGTGACGGTAGATGCCGACTTTAAGGCTATCAATGCCTGAGTGGTTACCGGGGCCCAAATTTGGGATGTAAGAATAGAACCACTGTTACCTGCCCGCAAGTCGCAAGAGACGACTGAAGGTTTGACTGAAATCGGATGCACATGTCCTAAACGTGTAGAAGTCTTTGCGCTTAGAGGCCTACCAAACCAATGTGCAACGTATACATGTTCTTGGCAAAGATCAAACATATCACAAGAGTGATTAAAATTGGTGGTAAAGAACGAACGCAAAGAAAGAAGAGGCTATCATTAATGAAAAAATATAATGAATGTGAGTTTGTGATCTACATCGATGGATCGGTAGTTCGTCACAAAAACGTCAGCATGTGCCTTCTCTTCAAGCCCATTTGATAGAAAGGTTAAGGTTTTTAAAGGGTTTTAAAGTCGAAGGATTGACTTCATTGCACCGGGTTTTACCCCATATGGCTCAGTCCTCTCGCAGAAATAGCATGCCACTTGTCGAGTATTGCACAAGCACGAATTCCGTAGCTCCAGCAACAATCCTAGGGGTCTCTGGAAAAACTGCACTCGTGAACAGAACAGGGCGGTCCAGTTCGAACCCACTACCTTCGACTCACAAGGCAAAGGACTTAACCACTCAGCCACAGAGATCCCCCGAAAGAAGTCAGTAGTGCATTTAGTATGACAACAAATAGCATGATAATGGAAGCACTGGCGGTGACTTAGGCACTAGTCTGGCTGGAGTCACATAGCTACACCCACGCGTGCATTCTGAGTGATTTATTGAGTATGATATAAAAGTGAAGGCTGGTTTGTGGGCTGGCAATGTACTCAATCAAGCGTCAACATTTCGCAGAATTACATGCATCTTCGTGCCGGGGTACATGGGCGTCGCTGGCAACCAGAGAGAGCATATATGAAATCTGGCTTTGTCATCATGTCAGGAGGTCAGCCGATGAACAGATCTGACATTCTGAACGCTCTCATAGAGTGTGACCGCAGTGAAGATTTTCATTTAAACTAATACACGTTAATTACTAGATTGTAAGAGCTTGGTATGAAGATTGGAGTGACCAGAAAAGAACAGCACAACATGTACATGAGAAGCTTCATCAATCATCATCGAACTGGTATGGTTGGTCGCTGGATGCTTTTGGAGATATTGCGAAGGAGACCGGAGCACCTATGGACATGTTCGAAGTGCAATGAAGATATTCCAAGCTGAAACGGAAACAGTTCACATTGTAACAATATGCGAGTTTTATAGTCACAACAGACATATCAGTGCAGTGGCGGCTCGTCATTGGAGCCTGTGGGGCCGGCCCCACCAAAAGTAATGTAAACGTGTATTTATTGTTTTATAAATTAAAATATAATCTAACCCAGAACCATGATTTTTCCAAAAATTTGTGTCTGGTCCCACCAACAGAAATGATTACGAGCCGCCACTGTATCAGTGCATTGTCATAACATACGCATTTTAGAGTTACCGTGTCTATGAAAATTATAATAGGGGGAAGACTGCAGTAAAACTTGATAAATAGTGAAACACTACAAACAAAGTACTAGGGTTTTTACAAAATGCATAAACAGTGACGATAAACAGCAACGTTTCGACCAACAAGGCCTTTATCAAGCAAAGAACAAACAGGGTGACAAATTAAAATGAAACACAAATGGACGACCAAATACCAACGTATCTAGGAAAATCTGGAATAAAAACGAATAACGAAATAAATGTAACACAAAAACACAATAAACAGAAATAGAAAAACAATGAAACATCTAGTAAATATATAACTTGAATACATGCAACATATACCCATATATTATAAAGCATGGGAAGAGAAGTACTAAGAAGCATAAGAATGTAATACATGCAACATATACCCATAGAGATTACAAAGCATTGGAAGAGAAAGTACTAAGAAGCATAAGAATGTAATACGTTGAGCCCGCGTGGTCATGAGGTACCATACAAAGAAATCAACCGATTCTCCAGAGCAAATCGACTACGATCATCAGAGGAACATGATCGGATGGCTGTGACCTGGACATCGCAAGCTCCTGAATGGCCAGTATCTTTGAAATGGGTAGCTACAGGGTCACAGAGCATTGGCGTATATCGCGCAAGTGTTGGGCGAATCGGTCACTGAGTCCCCTGCCGGTTTCCCCAATATAGGCCTTGTTGCACCGCCTTGCAGATAATGGCATAGATAATATTACAGGACTCGCACGTGAAACTGTCTTCAACAACGAACGTGGTTTTTGGAAAAGACACCGTGCGGGTCTGTATTACATAAGCACAAGTGTTACAGCGCCGACAGCCCACCTGGATGGTCCAAAATGACTCTGGATGTTTGGCGAGGCGACTGTGAACTAACATATCCTTAAGGCTTCTGTCCCGTCTGTACGCCCCCAAAGGATAGTGTTGGAAGATTGAACGTGTATCAGGATCAGACTGAAGAAAGGAGAGATGACGGAATAAGACTTTCTTCCCAGGAACTATGAGGGTGGAAAGTTAAGACAAGTTTCACCCTGTCAAAATTGGAAGTTCTATGCTGGTTAGAGAGAGCCTCCTGGCGAATTTGCTGAACGCGCCGCTAGCGAAGCAAGCCACCTTATCCGGTATAAGCGCTTCGAAAGAAATCCAGCATCTCGTGGCTCTATCGAGGAAATCGTCTCTCGCTACAGAGGCGACGAAGGCGCAAGTTGAAGATGGTAAAGTCGACAAGCCTGGGAATGGGAAAGGTATAAAGAAGAAAACTATGTGCATCAGTAGGCTTGTAGTATACTGATGTAGTGATGGTGGATAGGCTGATAGTGATAGTGATGTCAAGAAAGTTGACACAGGAGGTAGAGATGTGAGATGTAAACCGAATAGCCGGATTAAAGACATTAATGAAATTAATGAAGCGTGACAAATCGGCTTCAGGCATATCGGTAATGCCAATACAATCATCAATGTATCTATGATACACAGACGGAAGAGGGCCATCAAGGAATTCCATACTAGGTGTTCAAAATGACCCATGAATAGACAAGCATAACTGGGTCCCATTTTATACCATGCGCCCCACTATCTGCTCAAAACTGGTCATTGAACTGAAAAGGAGTTGAGAGTTAGAACTAGTTCTGCAAGACGAAGGGGAGCCGAGGTGGAGACAAGTGGGTTAGTTCTCCTGTCGAAAAAGAACTGGAGAGCTTGAAGTCCGTCGGAATGAGGTGTACAATGAGCACACATCAAGGAGGAAGAGACGTAATCTCGCAACAACTCAATAGACGAAAAAACAGACAGGTGTGGTTCGTATCTTTCAAGAATGAAGGTAGTGTGGTGACTATAAGGTTGAAGATACTTAAAGAAATTCGGAGATATTTTTCCTGGAAAAGAGAAAGCAAAAACTTTGGGCCCCTCCCGGATTGTTCAGTTTTTTTTTGGGGGGAGAAAAAATTGCCCCCAAAAATTCATAAACTGGGTTTCCCAAGTAAACACCATTTTTGCTTTTTTTACAGGTTTAAAATTTTTAGTCAACCCCACTATTCATTTTGAAAAAACCCATTTAACCCTTATAAAATTTTTTGGGCCGGGCACTCTTTGGTTGCTGTGCATCCCCCCTTTTACGGCCCTTCTCGGCTAAGGAAAACCCGCTTTCCCCCCTTTTCCCCCTTTGTTTTGCGGGCGGTTTTGGCTCCCCGGCCCCTTTTCCGGTTGGTTTTTTTGGCTTAAGTCGGAAAGGAAAGGGATGGAGTTGGGTTTTTCCTTCCCGTTGTAGTTAAATTTTTTTTGGAATTCTAGGGTAATTTTCCCTTTTGTTTCATAGATACATTGATAAATTGGCATTCCCTTGCCTGGCCCCGATTTACCCGCTTTTTAATTTCTTTTCTTCAACCCCGGCTATTGGGTTTAATCTCACATCTCCCTCTTTGTAAATTTTTGGCATCCATCCCTTCGGTTTTATCCCATCACTACATCGTTCCCCTGGGGCCTGCTGATATTTTTTCTTCTTCCCCTTTCAGGCTTTTGTGATTTTTCCCTCTCGCTCTCCCCCTCTTCCCCCTCTGTAGCGGGGGTTTCCTTTTTTGAATAAAGTCAAAATTTCTTTCAACCCCTTTCTCTAAATGGGGGCCCGCTATGCGGCCCATTCCAAAATAAACCGGCATAGAACTTAAATTCTGGCGGGGTAGGGCGGGGTTTCCCCCTCAAAATTGGGAAATTTTTCGTCTCTCCATTTTTGGGTCTGATCTGATACGCATTCGACCCCCCCTTATCCCCGTGGGCGTACGGGGGGGAAACCCCAGATTATGTTTTTCCCGGCCCTCAAGCCAAACACCCAAGTGCACCATCAAGGGGCCGTCATTTGGGGCTTTTTTTTTGCAAAAGGGGGGCTTTCAAAAGCCCGTTGGGTTGGAGGGCAATCCTTGTGTTCTTGCCGTTCTGCAAGGGGGGTCCAAAAAAGGGGGGAAACCCAAATTTCTTGCCGATTCTCCCGCATTTTGCGCGATACCCAGCCCCTGAAATTTTCCGTCTGGCCATTCAGGCCCCTGCCCGGTTGCGCATCCGATCATGTTCTAAATTGATCGTGGTCATTCATTTCTAATTTTTTTGTGTGTTTTTTAATTTAATTTCGTTATTTTTTATTCAGGTTTTAGGGGTACGTTATTTTGGGCGTCCCAATTTTTTTCATTTAATTTTTCCCCTGTTTTTTCGTTTTGGGGATAAAGGCCCTTTTTGTCCAAACTGTGTTTTTTACTGTTTTTGCGATTTTTTAAAAATATAATTTCTGAGCTCCCGTGTTTTCCCATAAAATTATTCGCAGGCAAAATATTAAAAAATTGTAAATTTTCAGGACTTTTTTGAATCAACCCCATCTTTTAAGGTTTTTTGATTTTTCTTTTTTTTTGGGATTATTACGTTCCCGCAGTTTTCCATTGCTTTCTGAACGGGGGGTCCCATCGTCCTTTTTAAATATCCCGGGAAAAAATTTTTTCCCAAATTTGTAAAAACAGCGTGATTTTAACTCAGAACGTCGTGGGTTTTTAGACCGGGGTCACTCTCCCCCAAGCCCACAGACGCCACACAGACATATATGTACATGTATACATTTTTATAGGTCATCATCATCATTGTCTTTTGGGGGTCACGTAGGCGTCACTGATCTGCACAAACGTCTGTCATTTGTGTTTTCCATCAGTTCGGATGTTGGCCCTCTTCCGCGCCAAGAAACCAGACTGTCCAGAACTAGATCTCGCATACAATTAGATCAGGGATCTCTGGACAAATAATATCAGATCATTACTGAGACAAGGAACCCCAGAGTACTTTTAGAGCGAGATGCAAGCTCCACAACACGAGAAGCCTCGACATCTTAACCCTTTCGCTGCTACATACTTTCTGAAGGCTGAGCTAAAAATAGCTACTCTTTGTTTCTAGGTCACAAACGTGAATGCGAATATAGCAGTGACAGTAGCAATGTATAACGTGTTAACACAGAGGAGAGATAATAACAGACGTGTTAATGCGTCTTTAGAAGTGAATAGAAAAAGGTATATATACGTTCTTAGTAGCTAAAGCGTTAAAGTATAAAACACATCTCTTTACATTGAACAATTGAACAGATTTTTGAACAGCTAGCGCAGATACGCACATATTTATTATTGGGCGTTGTTTAGTCTCATGGCATCATTGCTTCTCTCTCTGAAACATGAAATAAAACATAAATGTGTACTGAATCGCTACAAGCATGTAATGCTCACAACTTACTTGCTTTCTATCTATCAGCTATACATTACTATCTTATATCAATAATATATAAGATATAGGTAGCGTCTGTGGCTTACTGGTTAGTGACTCGATCTATTCCCGACGTTCTGAGTTCGAATCACGCTGCGGACAGTTTAGTTGCAAATTGTTTGCGTGGATTTTAACAAAGGACGATGACAAACGACTGTACGTAATAATACCTAGAAAAATCACAAACAGCGTTAAAAGCTGGGGTTGATTCGTAAAGTCCTGTAAAGGATATGCATTAACTTAACAAGAAAACATAAGGTGGGCGTCTGTGGCTTAAGCGGTAGTGTCCTTGATGCAAGTAACTTAGCAGAAAACATAAGGTGGGCGTCTGTGGCTTAAGCGGTAGTGTCCTTGATGCAAGTAACTTAACTTAAGAAAACATAAGGTGGGCGTCTGTGGCTTAAGCGGTAGTGTCCTTGATGCAATTAAAGCAACGAAAACATAAGGTGGGCGTCTGTGGCTTAAGCGGTAGTGTCCTTGATGCAAGTAACTTAACTTAAGAAAACATAAGGTGGGCGTCTGTGGCTTAAGCGGTAGTGTCCTCGATGCAATTAACTTAACTTAAGAAAACATAAGGTGGGCGTCTGTGGCTTAAGCGGTAGTGTCCTTGATGCAAGTAACAACAGAAAACATAAGGTGGGCGTCTGTGGCTAAGCGGTAGTGTCCTTGATGCAAGTAACAACAAGAAAACATAAGGTGGGCGTCTGTGGCTTAAGCGGTAGTGTCCTTGATGCAAGTAACTTAACTTAAGAAAACATAAGGTGGGCGTCTGTGGCTTAAGCGGTAGTGTCCTCGATTACAAGCTAAGCGTACCTGGCTCAAAATCTACGGCAGACAGTTTGAAAGCAAATTGATGTCTATGAATGTTTCTTTTTCTTCACCCTTCGCCACTAGAGAGATATACATCCGTAAACAAGACCTTCCACTACAGAGATATACATCCGTAAACAAGACCTTCCATTAGAGAGATATACATCCGTAAACAAGGCCTTCCACTAGAGAGATATACATCCGTAAACAAGGCCTTCCACTAGAGAGATATACATCCGTAAACAAGGCCTTCCACTAGAGAGATATACATCCGTAAACACGGCCTTCCACTAGAGAGATATACATCCGTAAACAAGGCCTTCCACTAGAGAGATATACGTCCGTAAACAAGACCTTCCACTAGAGAGTTATACATCCGTAAACAAGACCTTCCACTAGAGTATACGTCCATAAACAAGACCTTCCACTAGAGATATACATCCGTAAACAAGGCCTTCCACTAGAGATATACGTCCGTAAATAAGACCTTCACTAGAGAGTTATACATCCGTAAACAAGACCTTCCACTAGAGAGGTATACGTCCGTAAACAAGGCCTTCCACTAGAGAGATATACATCCGTAAACAAGGCCTTCCACTAGAGAGATATACATCCGTAAATATGACCTTCCACTAGAGAGATATACATCCGTAAACAAGACCTTCCACTAGAGAGATATACATCCGTAAACAAGACCTTCCACTAGAGAGATATACATCCGTAAACAAGACCTTCCACTAAAGAGGTATACATCCGTAACCAAGGTCTTCCACTAGAGAGGTGTACGTCCGTAAACAAGGCTTTCCAAACCCGCCTATTCAAGGCCATCTTTTCCAGATCTCTCCCCTCTCTCCCCATTTTCTTGCAGTCCGTTTCCAGTTCCTGTCTCCAGGTGTTCGTCGAATTTTACGAACGGTAAAAATAGACCCCACAGTTCGAAGCAATGGCAACTGTTGAACGTATAAGTGGTCCTACAAAATCGATGACTCGTTTACTGTGCTGGAAAGCGATGTCCTATAATGGATATGCCAGGATTTTATTATTATTATTTCCATAATGAAACATCAATTAATAAATAAACAATTACCTGCATAGTCTTGACAATTGTACAACAAATTTGCCAAATAACTTATCTTCAAACTAACAAAAACACTCTACAACATGCTGTTAAAAATACATTTTGTAATTTTAGTACGAGTGCGGCACACGTGCAGCACACTTGGAATATACGCCACTGTTCACCATTTGCAAGAAACTATAAAAAAAAAAAGTTAACCTCACTTTGATATAGTAAGAATTCTTCAAAAATCAGAACATAATATTTTTTAATGATCTCTGTCTGAAATTGTATTGAAACTGAAATCCAATATAACGTGTATATATATTGTCGGCATGGTTCACCAAGTGAGAAATTAAAATAAATATTGTTTCCAGTTTTACTTACAAATAACAATAGAAACAGCACAATTTGTGGGACTTTGTTGTTGTTGTTCGAGATTTAAAACTGTCAGTTGTAATGTTTCATAACAATACAAGGATTTCAAGAACACTTCCAGACACTGGCTTATTCTTCTTTTGTCGTCACACTGCTACCGGATTGTTGTCAAGTGTCGTGGTTTTCTGTTTTTGTCTTGCGTTGTTCTGATGGATTGAATGTTATTTTTGCTCTTTGATACGATTCTGCTATGCCATCTAACCATCTTTTCGTGGTCTTCCTCTCGCCTTCTTTCCTAATGTTCTAAAAAAAAGGTTTAAAAGCCGAAGGATTGACTTCAATGCACCGGGTTTTACCCCATATGGCTCGGTCCTTCTCCACAGAAATGGCACGCCATCTGCCGAGAGCATTACACAAAGCACAAAATCCGTAGCTCCGGCAACAATCCTAGGTGTCTTTGGAAAAATACGCCCCTGAACAGAAAGATGCGGTCCGGACTCGAACCCACTGACCTTCGACTCGAAGGCAAAGGCGTAACCACTTAACAACAGAGACCCCCTCCTGATGTTCTGTTGTAGAAGATTTTGTATACTGTGGAGTTGGGATGCGTTCTTATTAAGTAGCCTAACCACTTCATGCTTTGTTAACACTGACTAACTGAACTATTATATACTAGAAGAAACAACGATCGAAAGCTATCTCAAGTGCAACCAAATAGCGTTTCTACATCTTATATAACTTGACAAAGTATTCTTGGAACAGTGACTGAAAAGTCAACATCAACGTATTTTTTCTTCTACTTCTTCTTCACTTTTCAACTCATAACGGAGCACAGGTCTTCAACAAACTTCTTCCAGCTTTTCCTCTCTCTTTCCATCTCTTCCACTTCTTTCCATGTTTTACCTTCCCCTTTAATATCAGTCTCCAGCTTTCTTTTCCAGGTCTGTCTAGGCCTTACGTTTTTGTTAAATTTCCCATATTATTTCTAAGCTGTTTGTTTAATTTTGGTAAGACAGAGTTGCAAATGCAGACATGTGAATAAGAACAGTGCAGGAACTCACGATGACCTAGATTAAGAGGAAAAATGGCGATGACCGGGAATACCCGTGGAAGACACAGTTGAGTGTCGCTACACAAGCACTTGAGAGGAACCCACAGAGAAAATGAAAAAAGAGACTTCACAAGCAGACCTAGAAACGGAGTTTTCTTCAAGAACTGAAGGATACTGGACACTCCTGGGAAGCCATAAACAGCAAGAGGCCCGGAAAAGTTGCTGACAACTGTTGTGGCTATATGCTCCACGAGGAACGAAGAGAACTAAGTAATAATAAGTAGTAGTTTATGTAATTTAGTATTTTATATTACAAAGAAGTTATTTACGTATGTAAATATGTTTTAAAACAACTACTCGTGTTCATACCAAGCCGAAGTGAAATAATGTTGATCCAATCAATCAATCAATCAATCAATCAATCAATCAATCAATCAATCAATCAATCAATCAATCAATCAATCAATCAATTAATCAATCAATCAATCAATCACCAATTCACCAATCGACCAATCATAAATAATCGATCGATCAATCGATTGATCAATCGATCAATTGATCAATCAATAAAACGTGAGTACACCAACATGCTATGTCGACATTTAGATCGAAAGGACATTGGCGTTAATTAAACTCAATGTGCAGTTGATGGGCGCGCGTGCGCACACACACACACACACACACACACACACAGATACATACACACACGCACACACTAACACCAACATACGTATGTGTACAATGGCTCATCCCATTAATGATCTCTTGAAACCTCTCATTTTACATGCATGACAAGACCTACACAATGAACATAAGCAAACGCACGTGAACATCAAACTAGACGAGCTGACAAACTGAAACCAGATATATAAAGTTGAGAGTTGAACTTGAACTGAACAATAGTTACAACAAGTAGAGTCAATCGATGAGTCAACGACATCCGTTGATCGAGTTTGATCCTGCATCCGGTCACGAGTATGGTAACTAGGGAAAGATTAGTTATAGGTATGTCTTTGTTAAGCGGACAAAGGATTCATTGGAAGCTAAGCACGTTTATTCTCTCTCCCTCTCTTCCTATCTCTGTATCTATCTCTAGCTCCATCTCTCCCTCCCTCTCTCTCCCTACCTCTCTATCTCCATCTCTTTCTATCTCTATCTCCATCTCTTTCTATCTCTATCTCCATCTCTCCCCCTCTTTCTCTCTCCCTACCTCTCTATCTCCCTTTTACTATCTCTCTCTCTATCTCTCCCTCTCTCTATCTCTTTCTCTCTCTCCCTCTCTATCTCTATCTCCCTCTCTCTCTACCTCTCTCTATCTCTATCTCCATCTCTCTCCCTCTCTATCTATATCTCCATTTCTCTCTCTCTTCCCCTCTCTCTCTCTCAAACAATAAAGATAAGTGCTTAGTCTTATCGAAGACAAAACAATAAAGATAAGTGCCTAGTCTTATCGAAGACAAAACAATAAAGATAAGTGCCTAGTCTTATCGGAGACAAAACAATAAAGATAAGTGCCTAGTCTTATCGAAGACAAAACAATAAAGATAAGTGCCTAGTCTTATCGAAGACAAAACAATAAAGATAAGTGCCTAGTCTTATCGGAGACAAAACAATAAAGATAAGTGCCTAGTCTTATCGAAGACAAAACAATAAAGATAAGTGCCTAGTCTTATCGGAGACAAAACAATAAAACCTCGGTTCTGTGTTCCAAGTTCAGCACATGAAAGAACAGCCGTTGACATTCGATAAGGGTTGGACACAAAATCGCAGTCCTGGCAAAATTAGCCCCAAAAAAATTCATATACACATTTTCGCCCTCTTAAAAAATGACATCAGTTAACTCGCCTATGCTGCGGAGTTTTTGCACTGTCGCTGAAATGTTTCTGCGTAAGAAGAGATCGGAGCGCAAATGGTTATTCACCAAAGTGCAATTATGATGATCACATTAATCAATCAATCAAGGAATTAATTAATTATATAAATATATTTCTTCGATTATGTGGTTCAATTCTTTGATCTTATCAATGATTTGATAACCTGCATAATATGATAATAAGTTATTCTTTCTTTCTCTTTTGTCGTCATACTGCTACCGGGTTGTTTCTCAGTGTCGTGGTTTTCTGTTTTTTTGTCTTGTGCTGTTTTTGTGGTTGGAATATTGTCTCTTTTGCTCTTTGACAGGGTTTTGCTATGCCATCTAACCACCTTCTTCGTGGTCTTCCTCTCGCCTTCTTTCCCGATGTTCTATTGTAGAAGGCCCTGTATACTGTGGAGTTTGGATGCATTCTCATCAAGTGGCAAAACCACTTCGTGCTTTGTTTAATAATGTAATTTATTGTAATAATTTTTATTGACATAATAAAATGAACAAGTTATTAAAACGATTCCAGCTTGAACAAAAAGTAAATTAAGAAAATGCTCTACACATAAAGTTAGTCTACATATAAATTAAATAATAAGAATTCGTATAATGTGAATTCGTTTTCTAATATGTCAACTAATCAGAGCACAGGTTTTATTTTAAAAAAGCTCTAAAGTCGAACGGTTGACTTTATTGTACTGGGTTTTTACCTCATATACCTTGGTCAATCTTCACAGAAAGGGCACACCTACTGCCGAGAGTATTGCATAAAGCACAAACTCCGTAGCTCCAGTAACAATCCGTAGGTGTCTTTGGGGAAAATGCATTTCGGCTAATAACCATGTATGCTGCAATCTCTTTCTCGGTGAAAGTGTACGTACCATGTGAACCAAACGGCGAGGTCCAGGTTCGAACACACGATCTCTGGAACGCAAGACAACGACTTAACTACTTATCACACAGTCACATTATGTGGTTTTAAAAAATAAGGATAAAGAACCATACGGAAAGAAATCCTACCAACACTTTGTTAACAGTGCAAAACTTGGTCTCTTACAGCAACACATCACAGAAAGCTCACCACGTGTGAAATGAAATGCTTGAGGAAGGCAGTGGAGTCACCAGGAAAGACAGACTACGAAATGAGGACATCAGAAGCAGAGTCAGCATAACTTCATGCACTGAATACATTGAAAGACAATAAATGCAGTGTTTTGGACATTTAATAAGAATGAAATACAACCAACCACCAATAACAGCATACAATTAAAAGAGATCGGGTACTAGAGCTAATTGAAGACCAAGAAAAATATGGATAGACAATATCAAGCCCACACTACATAAACACGGATATAACACAACAAAGGCGACTCTTCTGGCCCTAGAACGCAAATTAAAGCTCCTATCCCTACGCTTAACAGCAAGAGTGGACAGCCAACTCCATCTTCCACAGGGGAATAGACAATAGACAAAGACAGAAAGTAAAGACGTTCTCAACGTTAATGACAGTCAATACAAACACACAGGTTTATATACGAGATTAAGGATTTCGAAACTAGGAAACGAGAAACATGAAGTATATCGTGTTGTGATAAGCAAGCGTATACACTGCGTATACTGTGAGATTTGAATGTATTCACAATGTACTTCTATGAATACTAGACTTATACCACTAACCAGTGTATTCACATTGTACTTGTATGATTTATCATCAGGTGCGCCCGAGTGGTTACCGGAGCCCAAATTTGGGGTGTAAAGAATAGAACCACTGTTACCTGCCGCGCATGTCGTAAGAGACGACTGAGGAGGTTTGGCTGAAATCGGATGCACGTGTCCTAAACGTGTAGAATGCTATACGTTTAGGGGCCTACCAAACCAATGTGCAACGTATTCACGTTTTTGGTAAAGATCAAACATATCACAAAGAGTGATTAAAATTGGTCGTAAAGAACGAACGCAAAAAGAAGAAGGAGAAGAAGATCATCTGGTGCAGTGCCGGCTGGCGTAGGCAATCATGGATCTCCACAAATTTCTGTCGTTGGTGTTTGCTATGAACTCAGATGTTGACGCTCTACCGTGCCATGAAGTCAGACTATCCCAAATTTTCTCTCTCTGTCTTCCTCTGTCTCGTTTACCCTCGATTTTACCAGTTGTCACAATGTGTTCTAAACCTCCCTCCTAATCACATGCCCGAAAAATGATGACTGCCTCTTTCTTATATTGATGATAAGCTTTCTCTGTGTCTTGATCTCATTCAACACCTCCACATTAGTCATTTTAGCAGTCCATGGGATTCTCATCTTTCTTCTGTAAAACTACATTTCTGTGGTCCTCAGAGGCAACTTGTAAGAATACTAGACTTATACCACTAACCACCAGTGTATTCACAATGTACTTGTATGAATTCCAGGGTTAGGTAATTCCGTAATACTATAAAGCAACACCACAAAGTGTACTCTGAAGACAACAAAATCTGGAGGTTTACAACCAAATTGAGAGTTGCAACATAGATTCTGTACAGTTGTGTATTAAACAGCTGTTAATGAAAAAAAAAAGATTTTCTCGCACACCAGACAAACAACGTTTCTTAGCACCGGCGTGGTCAGTCTGAAGTATAGTGTCATAGACAACTAACTAACTGGTGGTTCTCGCTAGCTTGGACAGTCTGAAGTATAGTGTCATAGACAACTAACTGGTGGTTCTCGCTAGGTGGACAGTCTGAAGTATAGTGTCATAGACAACTAACTAACTGGTGGTTCTCGCTAGCTTGGACAGTCTGAAGTATAGTGTCATAGACAACTAACTGGTGGTTCTCGCTAGAGTGGACAGTTTGAAGTATAGTGTCATAGACAACTAACTAACTGGTGGTTCTCGCTAGCTTGGACAGTCTGAAGTATAGTGTCATAGACAACTAACTGGTTGTTCTCGCTATCGTGGACAGTCTGAAGTATAGTGTCAAAGACAACTAACTAACTGGTGGTTCTCGCTAGCGTGGACAGTCTGAAGTATAGTGTCAAGACAAATAACTAACTGGTGGTTCTCGCTAGCGTGGACAGTCTGAAGGATAGTGTCAAAGACAACTAACTGGTGGTTCTCGCTAGCGTGGACAGTCTGAAGTATAGTGTCATAGACAAATACCTGGTTGTTCTCGCTAGCGTGGATGATTCTTACATATCACTGTGTCACAAGTGTCTCCAACAAATATCCCTTGAGCCAGATCTGCTCCTAAACCAAACGTACAATTTCGAGCACAAGAGTCTAACAACAACACATCAATCTGTCCACTGCGTTATGTCGCTGACAGCTGTTTGGACGATCGCGCGCCAATGTGGCTGATCAAGCTAAATCATTTCCGTATTTTCAATCGGAAAACAAAACAAGTAAGAACTTTTAGTTTCTTAGAAAACAATCTGTTTCATAAAATAACAGAAAATCAAATAAGTTATCCTTGCTGTTAATTTACATTCAAATTTCTAAGTTTGTTTTGATTTCTTGACGACTTAGATATATCTGATCTCAGAGAGCGATGAGGCAAAATGTTTACTTCTAAATGAGATAGGAAAAAAGACATGGAGGTCCTGTGTGTAAGCTGAGCATGTCAAAGATCCATTGGAAGTTAGAAATCAAAACAAGATTAAATTGTGTGCCATTGTCAGGGTAAGATCTCAGATGTTATTCTTTCTTCTTCTTCGAAGGCTCCACATCGATCACTTGTTAAACCACTCTGTGTGATTTGTATGTGATTTGAGCCTAAGAGCGATTGTATGTTGTGCCAGTTACGCGCCTACAAGTAGGCCAACACATCCGATTTCTGCGATGCTTTTATTTACTAGGATAGCTTCCTAGATCCTACATCAGTTGCCTCTTACGACATGCCTTGTAGGTTGCAATGGTACTATTCTTTTCTTCCCTTGTAGTCACCGGTACCACATGGGCGGAGATCTCAGATATACAAAGTTTAATGAAATGTCTACCAAGTTTATCATCATCAGTAACTGATCCGACATACTATCCATGGATTGGGTTACCGTTAACAGCCCACATCTAATCAAATGAATTACTTTGTTACATGAATAGTAATGGAAAACTAATATAAAAGATGTTTGTGACAATTTAAGAAAAGTGTTTCATTATGACTGCTAAAATGACAAACGCATAAGTAACTGGTATATCCAGTTGATTTCACGCAGCATCTTTCTTGATCGACCGGTATACTATTTCATTTCCTAGTTTTTCCACAGATAGACTGTATTCACTATAAGACAATCTTACACTGGTCGCATAGTTAAGACAAGGTAGAGCCAGTAGATATTGCATTCTGGACTGAAGTGCTTGGAGTGTTGTTTTGCATCTCTCAAAAGTAGAGCAAGCTGTTTATATTCTTCTTCTTTCTTCTTTCTTCTTCTATCGTTCTTTTCGGCCATTTTGATCATTCTTTTTGATATATAAATATCCGTTGCCAAGAACGGTTTTTATGTTGTGTCAATTATGCGCCTATGGTGACAAATTTTATTTACTAGGCTAGCTTGCCCTATATGCCAGCATTTTATTTCCTAGGGTAGTTTTCCCTAGAACTGTAACCATTTTGAGTAAACGCGACGTACCTTTCTGCATCGTATGATGAGCACCCTTTAATGATCTTTTTAACGCCGTATATTTTAGCTTCGATCTACGTCAAAGAGCATTTACTACTTTGCACATTTTTCTGATAGGGTGTGGTCGATCCGGTTTAGAAACATTAACAATCCTTCTAGGACTAGTCAGTGGGACGGTCACTGTCCAAGCTTAGGATTCGACAATTTCCCTTTAATGTCTGAATTTCTGCATCATAGTTAATATATAATCACATAAGTAAACATCAAATGATAATAGTATAGTAATATTAAGAGAAGCATTGTTCTTAATTGTGTTCATCTTTGTGTGATAATAGTATAGTAATATTAAGAGAGGCGTTGTTCTTAATTGTGTTCATCTTTGTGTGATAATAGTATAGTAATATTAAGAGAAGCATTGTTCTTAATTGTGTTCATCTTTGTGTGATAATAGTATAGTAATATTAAGAGAGCATTGTTCTTAATTGTGTTCATCTTTGTGTGATAATAGTATAGTAATATTAAGAGAGGCGTTGTTCTTAATTGTGTTCATCTTTGTGTGATAATAGTATAGTAATATTAAGAGAAGCATTGTTCTTAATTGTGTTCATCTTTGTTGAGAAATTCCTGATATTCATGTCTAGATATAGATTCGTTGTTCAGTCTTCTCTCTCTCTCAAAAGTGTTTGTGCACAGACTTTGAACTGTCAGCTTTTGGTAGATCAGTGGTTTGTCTATGGAGCAGTGGCGGCTCGTCATTTTTTTTTCTCGATCTAGAAGCACTTGAGCTTTTCAGCTCTTCGGCTCGGTGCCATGGACATCGTAACCCTTCGGTTCGGTGCCACGAACACCGTAAATCTGGAGAACCTGTGGCTTTTCCTGCCAGCACACGGAATTGAACCCGTACTCACAGAGGGCCTGGCGGCTCGTCATTAAGGGCCAGAGGGGCCAGGCCCTACCAAAAATAATGTGTAACGTGTATTTATTATTTAATAAATTAAAATATAACCTAACCCAAAGCCATGATTTTCCCGAAAATTTGTGTCTGGCCCCACCAGCAAAAACGATCACGAGCCGCCACTGCTATGGAGTCATATGGTCTTGTGAATAAAACTGTTTCGTTTAATAGTCGTAATATTGTTATATTTTGGAATCTTGTCTTCTATTGGATAACTGGGCATGCACATGAATCTTTCTATGCTTTGATCAATAATCTCGGCAGGTGATGTGTCAGTTTTATGGAGATGCTTATCACCATATTGTATAATATGCATACACTTTAGCAGAGATTCCGATATGCCTGTCGTAGGGGTCTAACTGGGGGCACAACATACGTTATCGCCGTTAACTACACATATCATAAAATGTCATTAACTTAGCTAATAAGAACGAACGGAAACAAATATATACACAATGTTTCTGCCCATCTCCCTACTAGACTACTTGCCAGCGCCGGCTTCCTTCTACACTGACAAACTATATGTCTCCCTACTAATCTACTTGCTAGCAGACTTTATTCTACACAGACAAACTATATGTCTCCTACTAGTCTACTTGCTAGCAGACTTTATTCTACACAGACAAACTATATGTTTCTCTACTAGTCTACTTGCTAGCAGACTTTATTCTACACAGACAAACTATATGTCTCCCTACTAGACTAATTGCCAACGAGGCTTCTTCTACCTGCAAACTATCTTAACACTGGTCGTAATGATCTACAGTAACAGAATACAACTTGTAGCGACAGAATCAATCAAACTACACAGAAATGCTTCATTTCATTGTGTTTCGTGAAAAAGTTTCAGGCCATTAATCAGAATCTATTAAATAATACTCAATGAAGAAGAGAGATTTCTAATGATTCAATATAAGCAATCTGTTTGCTTCATTTTTGCTTCGAGATCCAAACCAATTTCTTTTATAATTTTACTGTCTGAAAACATTTTTTATTAGCTTCTAACAGCATTTGAAATGGCAAGACCAGCTCACGTTTAAGTGAACAATGTAGCGTAAGAAAAGAAAGTAATTAGTATTATTATTGACGAATGTAAATATAATAACACAACAAATTAGGTAGGTGACGTCTCAGATTTGAATGTTGGTGAGTTATAATAAAACGTGGTTGCTCAGATTTGAATGTTGGTGAGTTATAATAAAACGTGGCTTAGATTTGAATTTGTAGTTATAAAAAACTGGCTTCATTGATTTGAATGATTGGTGAGTTATAATAAAACGTGGCTTCTTAGATTTGAATATTGATGAGTTATAATAAAACTTGCTTCTTAGATATGAATATTGGTGAGTTATAATAAAACGTGGCTTCTTAGATTTGAATGTTGGTGAGTTATAATAAAACGTGCGTCTCGATTTGAATGTTGAGTTATAATAAAGCTTGGGTCTCAGATTTGAATGTTAGTGAGTTATAATAAAACGTGGTTTCTCAGATTTGAATGTTGG
The DNA here is from genome assembly GCA_020796225.1 of Arion vulgaris. NCBI lineage: Eukaryota > Metazoa > Mollusca > Gastropoda > Stylommatophora > Arionidae > Arion > Arion vulgaris. The sequence goes on from CM036769.1 coordinate 13,964,070, forward strand.
TGAGTTATAATTTTTTTTCCCCGATCCAGAAGCACTTGAGCTGAAAGCTCTTCGGTTCGGTGTCATGGACATCGTAACCCTTCGGCTCGGTGCCACGAACACCGTAAATCTGGGAACCTGTAGCTTTTCTGCCAGTCCGCGGAGTTGAACCCGCACTTACAGAGGACTAGTCACCCGTAGTCCAACGCGCTACGAACACGCTGGGCACGCGGACGGTGAGTTATAATAAAACATGGCGTCTCAGATTTGAGTGTTGGTGAGTTATAATAAAACGTTGCGTCTCAGATATGAATGTTGGGGAGTTATAATAAAACGTTGCATCTCAATTTGAATGTTGGTGAGTTATAATAAAACGTTGCTTCTTAGATTTGAATCTTGGTGAGTTATAATAAAACATGAAGTCGTCAATTGCAAAGATGGTTACACTCTGCGCTAGTGATCATCTGTCGGGAAAATGTCGAGATTCGAGGTAAGTTTGGCCTAAAATTCTTTGTGTGCATACAATGCGTGGTTGAACCACAGAAGACCTTGATGCTTTACATGGGGCTCAAAATGACAAGTACACCTGAAGTTGGACTAAGGCTCGTCTGAATGGGAAGGGGGACCGGTAATAGGGAAAGAAAGCTTTCTCGTAAAAATCAGTCAGCGACGACATATTATTCTCTAAGATTATACCTGATTTCATAGCATGCCAACGACAAAATAATAATAATAATAATAATAATAATATAACATTAGCAGAATGTTTTGTTTTAGTTAAGTAAGAATTAACAATATAACAGAAGACAATATAAACGCACTGAACATTGTACCGTTTTCTTTAGTCCAAGTTAGGATATGAGACAAGTAACTAGAACACATCAAATATGATGATTAATATCATCATTTATCATTGACCTCTTTGTCTCAGGAGACAATTGCTTTTACGTTACGTAGTATGTTTGCGCTGAATCACAACGTTTCTTGTGGCTGTAATGACATTTTCTGGAGTGGCAATCCATGCCACAGTTGCTGCAGGTGAAACTGGAGTATAGATTTGATACATAGGATGTTCTCTCTGCCCTCTGTGCTCTATTTTGCATCCATATGTGATGATGTTTTTTCTTCTTTCTTTTTGAGCTATCCTTCACTGACGCTTTCCATGCTTGCCTGTCTTTGGCCATCCACTCCCAATGTTCTTTGTCTGTGTCGCATGAAGTTAGACCACGCTTGCATGTCTTTGGCCATCCACTCCCAATATTCTTTGTCTATGTCGCATGAAGTTAGACTAAGCTTGCATGTGTCAATGAAGCGTAATAATGGGCGCCCATGCTGTCTAGTACTAGTTTCGAGTTGACCATATATAATGTTGTATCAAGGCTGTATTCTATCTCCGCTGTTATTGTTTATTGACCATTGACTGGGTGATGCGAAAATGTTGCAGGGCGAAACTGGCATCGATTGGGTAGAAAACAGTCAACTAAAAGATTTGAATGTTGCAGATGATATTGCCTTGTTAAGTAAAAATAACCAAAATATGCAAAATAATATGCAAAGAAGAAGGAGAAGAAGAAAGAGATTGAGACAGAGTAGACAAACTGAGAATGAGAAAAAGCAAAAACAATGGAGATTGAGGAAGAATAGAAAAATGATGTCGCTATAACAAGTACAGTCAGATGGTTGGGTTGAACATCAATCAGAAAAAACGCACCAGAAATAATGGCTCTGAACATCGTCATCAAAGAACTAGTCAAGCTAGAAGATACAAAATATCCGAATAAAACTGCTTTCACATATCTTGGAAGTGTTATTAGCAACGAAGGAGGCACTGGATCTGATATTTAAAGCAGACTGAATAAAGCACAAAGTGAATTATTGATCCTTCAAACGAAAAAGTCTGGAAATCCAACTTAATACAGAATCAGAACTAAGATTAATATATACTGAAGATGTATGCTATCAACTTTACTATATGGATCAGAATAGTGAAATACTGAACAGATATACAAATCAACTTTACTTTGGAAGAATCTGAGAATGACAGCACAGATCATCCCAAATACCATTTTCCGGAAAATCATGGTGGAGTATTGTCATTTTCTTGGGCTATTTCGGGAAATTCTTGTTTTTGGAGTATTTACTATATTTGTCTATTGAAGTTATTCCCCTCGGTCTTAGTGGCTGAGCTCCCGTCAAATACTTATTCCTATTATATGCCAAGAACTGCTTGTATAGTGTCAACAAGAGAATATGAGTACCATCACCCAAAAGAACTATTGCAAATGGATCGGACATGTGATACTCATGGGGAGTCTATCACGGAAACAGCACTCCGATGGACACCAGGCGGTAAACAAAAATGTGGAAGGCAGAACATGACCTGGAGGGCAACAACAGAACAAGAATTGAAAGAAATGAATCATAGATGAAACATAATACAGAGGATTGACAAGAATAGAGAAGAATGGTGTACATTTGGTTATTTGATGCCTGACGTGTGACTCCAAATTTCTTAAATCAATGGATCGATTCAATATCTAATCTATTTGAGTGTTTTCATCCAACAGGCATTCGTGAAAAGACCAAAGAAAATCCTGTTATCCATCTTCAACACCTCGACAATCAATGCTGTTGATGCACGCTTCTTCGCTCTCCCATCGCTGCATACACCCGCATGCCCAGGACAGTATATCCACGTTCGGTGAGAATATAACAGTTTATGATGGATAAAGTAAACTTATTACGAGATGAGAACATCGCCCGAGTGGTTACTGGGGCCCAAATTGGGGTGTAAAGAATAGAACCACTGTTACCTGCCACGAATGTCGTAAGAGGTGACTCAGGGGGTTGGTCGTGGGGCTAGCTACCCCACACCGTAAAAAACACTGGATGGCTACAGAGCGGAGAGCGAACAGAGTAAACGCTGGCTGAAACCGGACACATAGCCGAAGGATAAACACCAGAGCTCCAAATGGTGCTGAAAATGTGACGTAAAACACACCAATGCTAAGGCTGCATGAATCAGATTTCCACATGAATAGAATTTATGGGGAGATCTGGTACATCGGTCTGGGCGGTGATCGCGAGAGAGAGAGAGATGAGAACATAATAGTTGACGTTGGATCTATACAGCGTTTGAAATAAAAATTAGGAATTAAACGTTGTACAAACTAGACGGATGAAAAGTACGCTTAAGCAGTGAGTAAAGGGACCCATCATCATGCATACTTCTCAACATCACGAGTGACAATCATGAGCCAGTTTACTCACAAACCGAATAGATCTTCAATTGTTGTATGCGTGAAGTACATAAACATGGTCATTATGCATTCCACGCTAGAACTGATTAATTATTGACATTCTAGCTCTTTGATCTGATGTTGATACGATTCAACGGTTTCCACGTCATGTATTCACCCATTAGATTAGAGACTTTATGTAATCACACTATCAGATCAGGGATTAGACTTCATGTAATAATACAATGAGATCATAGACTTGACTTCATGTATTCACACGATCAGATCATAGACTTGACTTCATGTATTCACACGATCAGATCATACTGACTTCATGTATTCACACGATCAGATCATAGACTTGACTTCATGTATTCACACGATCAGATCATAGACTTGACTTCATGTTATCACACTATCAAATCATAGACTTGACTTCATGTTATCACACTATCAAATCATAGACTTGACTTCATGTTATCACACTATCAAATCATAGACTTGACTTCATGTTATCACACTATCAAATCATAGACTTGACTTCATGTTATCACACGTATCAAGATCATAGACTTGACTTCATGTGATTCACACGATTCAGATCATAACTTACCATGTTATCACACGATCAGAAAATAGACTTGACTTCATGTTATCACACGATCAGATCATAGACATGTTATCACACGATCAGATCACAGACTTGACTTCATGTATTCACACGATCAGATTATAGACTTGACTTCATGTATTTAGCCAGAAAATTTGTATGACTTCTTAAACATTTATTCTGAAATGTCTCTAATTTGTGTATTATGTGTTGGGTCATTTTCCAGCAATCACTACTGTATAATAGCACTCCCAGTACATTTCTTCTATAAATGTTAAGTTTTCTCCTAAGATTTAGTCCTTTTGTTTTCAAAATTTTGTGAATGTATTTGGGAAGCTCTATATCAACAGAAGCAGTATAGCAAGCTAAATCATCGGCCAAACGATACCAATAGCCAACTTTAGACGCCTATCTTAACAAACAAAACGAGCCTTGTACAATACGATCTTCATTCCAACAGTGCACTCTCTCTCTTTCTCTCTCTCTCTCTCCCTCTCTAGCCTGTGATGTCCCTGGCGATTATGGCAGCAACAAATGTACACCCTTCTTTTCTGTTCTTGGTCGTCCTCTGTATTATGTTCCAACTGTGATTCATTTCTTTCAGTTCATGTTTTCTATTTCCCCTCCAGGTCGTTTTAGACCTCCGCGTTTTCGTTTACCGTCTGGTGTCCATCTCAGTGCAGTTTTCATGACAGAGTTAGTTTCCATGCGTATCACATGTTCAATCCATCTCCAGCTTCTCTTTTGTATGTTAGTGCTGATATGTTCATGTTTAACACTGTGCAAGCAGTTCTTGATTAGAGATAGTTGGCCACAATACGAGTAAGATCTTTCGCAGGCAAGTTGTATGGAAGGTGGAAAGTTTGGCCATATTTTCTTCTGTCATTCTCCAGCATTCAGATCCATATAGTAAAGCTGATAGCACACAGCTGATGTATATATTAATCTATATTGGTTCTGATGCTGTATTGGGCTGATTTCCAGACCGTTTACTATGTGCTAGCAGTGCCAAAATTGGTCTCTTTAGCAAATGAAAAATGACAACAGCAAAGATCAAAAGCTGTCGATAATAGTTGGAGTAGCAAGAATAGATGAGATCAGAGACAAGTAGAAATCATCCAACAGAAGTCATCCAACAGAAATCATCCAATAGTACACCGCAACGCTCACTTCTATTCAGATGCAATAGTTTCAAAGCCAAAAGTCACCCACGCAAATGTTGGTTCGCAGAAATATCAGAGCCCATAGGATGACCACTATATTCGAAGCGAACTCGTAGGCACTTACTAGAACTCTACGTATACAGAGAACGCGGAAATGTGCAGCAGAAATAAGGAAAAGAAGATGAAATAGAAGATGTGTGATTTCAAACTATTGATCATATCAAAACATGTGTAATATCAACTATTTCTTTACTTAAAGATATGCGATTATACTGACTAGGCACCAACTACACACCTGTTCTTTGTGTGTGATGATTCTGACTAGGCACCACCTACACACCTGTTCTTTGTGTGCGATTATTCTGACTATGCACCAACTACACACCTGTTCTTTGTGTGCGATTACCCTGACTAGGCACCAACTACACACCTGTTTTTTGTGTGTGATTATACTGACTAGACACCAACTACACACCTGTTCTTTGTGTGTGATTATCCTGACTATGCACCAACTACACACCTGTTCTTTGTGTGTGATGATTCTGACTAGGCACCACCTACACACCTGTTCTTTGTGTGCGATTATTCTGACTAGGCACCAACTACACACCTGTTCTTTGTGTGTGAGTCAGGTGTAAGTATATCTAGAAATAGTAACGTGTATTATGTTTTGTCTGATATATTTTAATAAAGAATATTTTACACGTATATACACAGAGTTACAATCTAGAATTACAATTAAAATATTTAACTCTAATATTATGTGCCTACAATAATCGACACACAGGGTGCAGAGCACGAGGCAGGCCAAGAACACGATGGATAGATAACATCTCAGAGTCCTGCGAAAGCATGGACTGACAATGTCAACGCAACACACCTGGCACACAAGATAGAAAACTAACTCTCCCCACGACGCTTCACTAAATGCGGTTAAGATAAGATAAGATAAGATAACTATAATGTTAAAACAGTTCTGCTTTACGAGTCAGAAACATAGAGAGCGAATACAACAGTAACTAATACATTGATAAATTGTATACACCCATTGACACCGATGACAGAATCACCAACATCAGCATAAGAAAGAAAGTTGGCACAAAACCGTGCTTGAATTACATGGAGAAACAAAGAATGAAGTGGTTTGGCCACTTAATAAGAATGCATCCAAACTCCACAGTATACAGAGTCTTCTACAACAGAACATCAGGGAAAGAAGGCAAGAGGAAGACCACGGAAAAGATGGTTAGATGGCGTAGCAGAATCCTGTGAAAGAGCAAAGATAACAATCCACAAGCCACCAGAACAGCGCAAGACAAAACAGAAAACCACGACACTGGGCAACAACCCGGTAGCAGTGTGACGACAAAGAAGAAGAAGAAGATACACACATTTAACACCGATGTATGTGCAGAATAAAGGGGGGATATAGTATGCTAGGGTTACAAATAAGAAGCTATGAAGAGAACAAGACATATCCCAGTGAATCAAAAGATGAAGATGCTGGCGCTGAATAGTAAGCACCTTGGAAAATCCTGAGGAGAATGTCACAAAAAGGGCCATTTTCTACAACCTGCAGGAAATACGTAAGAGAGATAACACTAGAAATACACGGATAAGAGATTTGCTGGAAGAGGAGAATACTGATATACGAAATGGCTGAAAGGCGCTACAAGACATAGCTACAGATAGGAAGACTTGGGGTGAGTTGGTTGACATCATGCTCTAGAAATTTCTATCACTAATACTGACTATCAAATAAAACAAACAGGCTAGACAGAAACATATGTATAAACAGAAGACATTTTCTTCAACATTACCATTACATGTACAAATGCAACTATTCAACATCATCATTACAACTACAACTACAACTATTCGACATCATCATTACAACTACAACTATTCAACATCATCATTACAACTACAACTACTCAACATCATCGTTACATTACAACTACAACTATTCAACATCATCATTACAACTACAACTATTCAACATTATCATTACAACTACAACTACTCAACATCATCATTACATTACAACTACAACTATTCAACATCATCATTACAACTACAACTATTCAACATTATCATTACATTTATAACTACAACTATTCAATATTACCATTACATGTACAGCTACAACTATTCAACATCACCATTACATTTATAACTACAACTATTCAACGGCAAGACAAACTGGCTAATATTTTCAAAAACAAAACTTTGATTGATGTAGGAAGCAGACATAAGAAGCATATGATGTGGTGGAAGCAGACATAAGACACATATGATGTGGTGGATTTCCTTAATTGTATGAAACAATATCTCACCTTCATAGATGGTATTGTGGTTAGTGCCTCGTCGGCAGCAAATATGGCAAGCAATTCGAAACTCTCTTCTAAAGTTGCCTGAAGATAGAAACATACAATAATTAGTTGAGAATACCTGATTATCAACTAATCAGTTGATGTCAGATACATATTCTGACAATCTGACAAACAAGGATTGTGTTGTTAATATATAACTTCATATTGTTAGATACATATTCTGACAAACAAGGATTGTGTTGTTAATATATGACTTCATATTGTTAGATACATATTCTGACAATCTGACAAACAAGGATTGTGTTGTTAATATATAACTTCATTTTGTTAGATACATATTCTGACAAACAAGGATTGTGTTGTTAATATATAACTTCATTTTGTTAGATTCATATTCTGACAAACTAGGATGGTGTTGTAATATATAACTTCATTTTATTAGATACATATTCTGACAAACAAGGATTGTGTTGTTAATATATAACTTCATATTGTTAGATACATATTCTGACAAACAAGGATTGTGTTGTTAATATATAACTTCATATTGTTAGATTCATATTCTGACAATCTGACAACAAGGATTGTGTTGTTAATATATAACTTCATATTGTTAGATACATATTCTGACAAACAAGGATTGTGTTGTTAATATATAACTTCATTTTGTTAGATACATATTCTGACAAACAAGGATTGTGTTGTTAATATATAACTTCATTTGTTAGATATCATATTCTGACAAAACTAGATGGATGTTGTGTTGTTAATATATAACTTCAATTGTTAGATACATATTCTGACAAACAAGGATTGTGTTGTTAATATATAACTTCAAATTGTTAGATACATATTCTGACAAACAAGGATTGTGTTGTTAATATATAACTTCATATTGTTAGATTCATATTCTGACAAACAAGGATTGTGTTGTAATATATACTTCATATTGTTAGATACATATTTCAATCGACAAACAAGGATTGTGTTGTTAATATATAACTTCATATTGTTAGATACATATTCTGAAAAACAAGGATTGTGTTGTTAATATATAACTTCTTTAGATATATTGGATTGTTTTAATCTTTTGTAGATTCATATTCTGACAAACTAGGATGGTGTTGTAATATATAACTTCATTTTATTAGATACATATTCTGACAAACAAGGATTGTGTTGTTAATATATAACTTCATATTGTTAGATACATATTCTGACAAACATGGATTGTGTTGTTAATATATAACTTCATATTGTTAGATTCATATTCTGACAAACAAGGATTGTGTTGTTAATATATAACTTCATATTGTTAGATACATATTCTGACAAACAAGGATTGTGTTGTTAATATATAACTTCATATTGTTAGATACATATTCTGACAATCTGACAAACAAGGATTGTGTTGTTAATATATAACTTCATTTTGTTAGATACATATTCTGACACTTTTACGGAACACATAGCTCATGTGATAATGAAGGCGAGGAAAGGTTTGCTGGCGATGAGGGTAATGGCTGCGGCGGATTGTGAACAGCGCCATCTTTGTCTTTATACCAGGGTCTGGTCCTTTCTGTGCTTGAGTATGCGCTGGCGATCCTGACTCTCAGTCATAGTCAGATAGAACGACTGGAAAGAATACAGAACGAGGCGATGCGCATTATACTTGGTTGCACTAAAGACACGTCGTGCAGGGCGATGCGCTATCTCCTTGACTATCCTACTATGGAGTATAGAATACTGATGAGCCGTGCACAAGCATACCTTCGAGTCAATGCTGACACACAACATCCTCTGCACTTGGAAATAAAGAAACAAAAAAGGAAATAGGTTAAAAAGAGGAAAATCTTGGATGGGTCGGGCCGAGGACTGTATTGAACAGGTGTGTACACTTGAAGACATTGATCCCGGTGAAGAATGGATACCAGTGCCAAGAGCAATCGCTACATCCTTTTCTGTATGCATCGAACTTGATAAAGAATGCAGGCAACGCAACCCACTTGTTGTGGAGGCAGAGGTTCAGGCATTAATTTCTGAGAACGCATCTGAGCATGATGTAATCATTTATACGGATGGTTCGGTGATTCGACATGTGCGGAGCTCGTGGGCTTTCACTGCTCAGGTCGGAGGTGATGTTGTGAAGGAAGACAGTGGTGGTTTTGCCGTGACTACAAGCAGTCTCACTATGGAAATCATGGCGGTTACCAAAGCGATGATTTGGCTAGAATCACAGACTTTTATCCATGCATGTTTTCTCAGTGACTCAATGAGTATGCTCAGGAAGATTGAAACAGGATGGGCTAGGAGACATTGGATAGAATCGCTGGGGAGGTCTAAGCTGACAAAGATCAGTTTTATTTTTGTGCCAGGGCATGCAGGTGTAAGGGGAATGAACGTGCGGATAGGCTTGCAGGTATGGCTGCTGTCCAAAGCGGACGAGCAATGGACCAGGCTGATATTATAAATTCCTTAAGGAGAGAGGGCGTGTACATGATTCAGGTGATAGCGGTGAATCCACAACACTAACCAGACTGCAAGAACTCAAAGTTAAGTGTGGTGTAGCTCGACAAGAACGCTATGCTGGCAGACAAAGAAGAATTGTAAACCAACAAAGAACCGGTGTCGTTAGTCGCCACCCTGATGGACATACTGAGGGAGAGATCGGAGCACTTATGGACTAATTTGTTCGACGTGCAGTGATGGTGATCCGACGACTAAACTAAACTAAACATATTCTGACAAACAAGGATTGTGTTGTTAATATATAACTTCATTTTGTTAGATTCATATTCTGATAAACTAGGATGGTGTTGTAATATATAACTTCATTTTATTAGATTCATATTCTGACAAACTAGGATTGTATTGTTAGTGTATAACTTCATATTGTTAGATTCATATTCTGACAAACTAGGATTGTGTTGTTAATGTATGACTTCATATTGTTAGGAGCTAGTCTGACAAACTAGTTGTAGATATAATGCAAATACTCACAACTCATAAAATTGTAGATTGTCGGGTTGACGGCAGAATTGAAGGAACACAGCCAGTGGGAACATAAGATAAAAGGTTTAATGGCTTCCTTAGGAAAGAGATCCAGAATGTCAGTGTATCTGGGGACATCAAAAATACAACATGTAATAACACATTCTTTATGTTATTAGTTATCAGTTGGGGATCTCTGTGGCTAAATGTTTAAGCCCTTTGCATTGTGAGTCGAAGGTCGTGGGTTCGAGTCCGGACCGCGTCATTCTGTTCACGAGTGCAGTTTTTCTAGAGAATCAAGGATTGTTGCTGGAGCTATAGAGTTCGTGCTTTGTGCAATACTCTCTGCAGGTGGCGTGCCATTTCTGCGGAGAGGAACCGAGCCATATGGGCTAAAACCCGGTGCAATGAAGTCAATCCTTCGGCTTTTAAACCCTATTTATCAGTTATATGAGGCTTGATTCCAAACGAAAGAGTTTGCAATTTGCAATTGTTGTTTGCTGTGTTAGGCAGTAAAGTTTGTACTTTCAATTCCAATTAAGTGGATTTTCTAATGACTTTTTCTGATAGGGTTGTTTTCCAGAACTTACTTTTAAACCACAGACTCGGTGTAACAAAGGGTGCAACGCCAGTGCTGAGCAGTCCTCTACTCAATAAGGAGCACTGAATTCTCTAGTCCAGCTTCGAAAGCCTCAGACGTTAAAAATTGTGTTCTCTTCTAGCAGAGCAGACATTGCTTATTGTAGGCTTCACCACATGAACGATTTTGCTGACCCTTTCTTTGCTAGCCAGACGAACCTGTATCAGGGGCGTATTACGAGGAAGGGCAATAAGGTCATGACCAGTGTATGTCGTATGTGTCACTGCTTCATAAACATCATCATCATCATCAAGGTGCGTATCCTTTTAGGACGTTGCTCTCTTTGCAGCACATCTGAAATTCACTCTGTCTCTAGCCAGTTCACCCACTTCGTCGATGGTCATATTTATGGTTTCTTTAATACCCTGTAGCCATCTTCTTCTTGGTCTGTCTCTGCCTCTGCGTCCTGGGACCCTGCCCTTTAATATTGTTCTCTCCAGGCCTTCGTGTTAATGTGACCAAAGTATCAAATTTTTCTGTATAGTATTTTGTTTATCAGTCAATTCTCTTTAACATTCAGTTCTTTTAGGACATTAGTGTTCTTTCTTTTTTCTGCCCATGGTATTCGTAGGATCTTTCTGTAGCATTTAGTTTCGAAGGACTGGATTTTCCTTCTTGTTGCTTCATAAAGGCGTAACAGATACTCCGAAAAACCATACAATTATAATCAGACTCAGATACGGCTCGCCAGTGGGACCGGCCCCACCAAAATAAGTTATATTTTAATGTAAAAATAATAAATACACGTTATAACTTATTTTTGGTAGGGCCGCCCATGGCCCTAATGACGAGCCACATCTTTTATTATTATATAATGTAAAAAATAATAAATACACGTTATATTCTTTACCGAAACCATGATTTTTCCGAAAATTTCTGTCTGGCCCCACCAACAAAAATGATCACGAGCCGCCACTGATCAGACTCTATAAGAATAGTAATAGTCAACTAAATGAAGAGATAAGAAACGTTTACTTAACCACTGACTCACAGCTCACACTTTTCGTCCACCAACTAACATCTCACATTTTTCATTCATTGTATTTTGTCTAGCAATTGAGCACCTATAAGTCTATCTGAAGTGCTACAACGTCAGTTTTATTCATTAAATACTTCATCTTTATTGATTAATAAACTTGATGTCGGTCAGTAATTTGATTGATTGATTTATTGATTGATTGATTGAACAATCATCGTTGTACTTTAATGAATAATAATGTTTGTTCTGATCTCTTTCTCACACCGTAAGATCTTAGCTCTAGTTCACGAACTGTACTGTACCGGCGAAGTTCCTAGATGTAATTTTAAGAACAATCACAATTTGTATCAACTCAATTTGTTATATGTGTCTACTAATAAATATAAATTAGATACTGTCGCAAAACCAAGTTTGTTATTTCTATAATTGTCAGGTGTAGATTTCGAACAGATTAATCACATTAATTAGATTCAAAATCAGAACAGACGTAAATGTATTATAAATGACTTTATTTGATGGAGTATGACCGACATTTTTTGAAGCCATGAAATCTACATACAAGGCCATTCAGAACTAACGTTTCAAATGAGTATATCGGTCTCAGGGTGTGAGATAGGGTGAGAAATAAAGGAGGGAATAGATCAAAAGTGTTTTAAGAGTCACAGACACATGAAATAAAACACTGTTAGGGAAGCCAAACAAGGAATAATTTATTAAATAACAGCTAGAGTGTAGGTTTCTTCAACCTCTTGTTCGTGTAAGGAAACAATACTTGCTCGATTTGCAGTCACATTTTTTTCTCATCTTCATTCCTTTCTACGTCACTCTTTCGTTGCCTTCATTATCTATAACGTCAACAGTCAAAACTGTGTTATCTGCAAGTTAGTCACAACAAGAAAACTGGTAGATAGATCGTCAGTATTTCAAGTACCATAAGGGGAACTAAGCGCATAGAACAGCAGACTGGAAGGTAAGTAGTCAAGGGAAATAACTAATATTACACCGGTTAATATAGGGGACATAAATGACAAACACGAAAACTCCAACCTGGATTCATATTCCTTTCATCGTCACCAGCTGTTGGTGCTAAGTACAAGCGTACTAGACAGTAGACATGGTGTAAGTACAATCATATCAGACAGTAGGCATGGTGAGAGTACAGTCGTACTAGACAGTAGACATGATGTAAGTACAATCATACTAGACATTAGACATAGTGAGAGTACAATCGTACTAGACAGTAGACATGGTGTAAGTACAATCGTACTAGACAGTGACATGTTGTGAGTACAATCACTAGACAGTAGACATGATGTAAGTACAATCGTACTAGACGGTAGACATGTTGTGAGTACAATCGTACTAGACAGTAGACATGATGTAAGTACAATCGTACTAGACGGTAGACATGTTGTGAGTACAATCGTACTAGACAGTAGACATGATGTAAGTACAATCGTCTAGACAGTAGAACACTATTGTACTACTCAAAAACAAAAACACAATAATCTGAACGCTTCAAAACTTCTTATAAAAGACGTACATTTTCATGTCGTTAATGTACCCACGCTTTCTCCTTCTTACAATCAACAATAAAGTATATGATTTGGAAGATGGAGGTTAATGTACCAACGCTTTTTCCTTCTTACAATCAACAATAAAGTATATGATTTGGAAGATGGAGGTTAATGTACCATGCTTTCTCCTTCTTACAATCAACAATAAAGTATATGATTTGGAAGATGGAGGTTAATGTACCAACGCTTTTTCCTTCTTACAATCAACAATAAAGTATATGATTTGGAAGATGGAGGTTAATGTAGCAACGCTTTTTCCTTCTTACAATCAACAATAAAGTATATGATTTGGAAGATGGAGGTTAATTAGTTACTCAGACAATGGACTAAATCTCTACAACGTTCAACGATTAACATCATTACATTCATCTTCACTTCGGTGCCCATGGGTGTCGATGTTGATGATGACATAGATTACATTCATCTTCACTTCGGTGCCCATGGGTGTCGATGTTGATGATGACAGAGATTACATTCATCTTCACTTCTGTGCCCATGGGTGTCGATGTTGATGATGACAGAGATTACATTCATCTTCACTTCTGTGCCCATGGGTGTCGATGTTGATGATGACAGAGATTACATTCATCTTCACTTCTGTGCCCATGGGTGTCGATGTTGATGACAGAGATTACATTCATCTTCACTTCTGTGCCCATGGGTGTCGATGTTGATGATGACAGAGATTACATTCATCTTCACTTCTGTGCCCATGGGTGTCGATGTTGATGATGACAGAGATTACATTCATCTTCACTTCTGTGCCCATGGGTGTCGATGTTGATGACAGAGATTACATTCTGGCTGGCTCTGCAAACCATATGGGGGGTGGGGTGGGGGTCAGCCAATGAATATAGCTGACGTTCTGAACGTCCTCAAAGAGTGTGACCCACAGAGGACTTTCATCTAAGCCATAGATTCTCAAACTTTTTTGGTCCACCGCCCACTTTGCACAACATTAACTTTGTAACGCCCCTCCACCGCCCACTTTGCACAACATTAACTTTGTAACGCCCCTCCACCGCCCACTTTGCACAACATTAACTTGTAACGCCCCTCCACCGCCCACTTTGCACAACATTAACTTTGTAACGCCCCCTCCACCGCCCACTTTGCACAACATTAACTTTGTAACGCCCTCCACCGCCCACTTTGCACAACATAAACTTTGTAACGCCCCTCCACCGCCCACTTTGCACAACATAAACTTTGTAACGCCCTCCACCGCCCACTTTGCACAACATAAACTTTGTAACGCCCTCCACCGCCCACTTTGCACAACATAAACTTTGTAACGCCCCTCCACCGCCCACTTTGCACAACAACTGTTGTAACGCCCCCTCCACCGCCCACTTTGACACTTAACTTGTAACGCCCTCCACCGCCCACTTTGCACGACATTAACTGAACGCCCCTCCCACCGCCCACTTTGACGACATTCTTTGTAACGCCCCTCCCTCGCCCACTTTGACGACATTAACTTTGTAACGCCCCTCCACCGCCCACTTTGCACGACATTAACTTGTAACGCCCCTCCACCGCCCTTTGCAGACGATTAATTGTAACGCCCTCCACCGCCCACTTTGACGACAGTAACTTGTAACGCCCTCCACCGCCCACTTTGCAGACATTAACTGTAACGCCCCCTCCACGCCCACTTTGCACGACATTACTTTGTAACGCCCTCCACCGCCCACTTTCACAACATTAACTTTAACGCCCCCACCGCCCACTTTGCACGACATTAACTTTGTAACGCCCCTCCACCGCCCACTTTGCACGACATTAACTTTGTAACGCCCCCTCCACCGCCCACTTTGCACGACATTAACTTTGTAACGCCCCCACCGCCCACTTTGCACGACATTAACTTTGTAACGCCCCTCCACCGCCCACTTTGCACATTAACTTTGTAACGCCCCCACCGCCCACTTTGCACGACATTAACTTTGTAACGCCCCCTCCATCGCCCACTTTGCACGACATTAACTTGTAACGCCCTCCACCGCCCACTTTGCACACATTAACTTTGTAACGCCCTCCACCGCCCACTTTGCACGACATTAACTTTGTAACGCCCCTCCACCGCCCACTTTGCACGACATTAACTTTGTAACGCCCCTCCCCACCGCCCACTTTGCACACATTAACTTTGTAACGCCCTCCCACCGCCCACTTTGCACAACATTAACTTTGTAACGACCCCCCTCCACCGCCCACTTTGCACAACATTAACTTTGTAACGCCCCTCCACCGCCCACTTTGCACAACATAAACTTTGTAACGCCCCTCCCACCACCCACTTTGCACAACATAAACTTTGTAACGCCCCTCCACCGCCCACTTTGCACAACATTAACTTTGTAACGCCCCTCCACCGCCCACTTTGCACAACATAAACTTTGTAACGACCCCTCCACCGCCCACTTTGCAACATTAACTTTGTAACGCCCCTCCACCGCCCACTTTGCACGACATTAACTTTGTAACGCCCCCTCCATCGCCCACTTTGCACGACATTAACTTGTAACGCCCCTCCACCGCCCACTTTGCACGACATTAACTTTGTAACGCCCCTCCCACCGCCCACTTTGCACGACATTAACTTTGTAACACCCCCCCTCCACCGCCCACTTTGCACAACATTAACTTTGTAACCCCCCTCCCACCGCCCACTTTGCACGACATTAACTTTGTAACGCCCCCTCCTTCCCATTACAACATTTTTGCCAACGGCCCCCTCCACATATATGTGCATGCTCTATTTTCACTTTGACATGGACAATTGATATATATGTCTGTCATACATGGTCAAGTTTCAAATTATTATATACATGAAAAGAAAATGGATGAAAAAATGGAGCGTGTAAGATGGGCATAAGATGAATTAAAATGTAGAATTCAAATTTGTTATGATTATTCAATCGCCAAACCACAAATAACAAAATCCCCCCAAATGTTTCTGAACCCACTGTCGCGCCCCTTTCTGGAAGTCTCCACCGCCCACTAGGGGCGGTATAGCCACTTTGGGAACCCATGATCTAAGCCAATTCTGTCAACACTAGATTGCAAGAATTTGAATTTATTATTAGTTAGAAAAGAGCAGCACAACAGGCTTATGGGTAGGAACATCAATCAACATCGAACCGGTATATTTATTGGCTATTGGAGATATTGTGAAAGAGATCGGAGCACCTATGGGTATGTTCGGAGTGTAATGAAAATATTTCAAACTGAAGCTGAAACTACCAAGTAATCTGTATTTGCTGTTCTCACAAAACTCGAACTCAATCAGTAACTTTGGGCAGTCTATAATAAATGATTGTCTGGTTATAGTTGCTTATAATTATCTTCGTTGATCCATCAGCAGACATCGAGGAAAATATGTACTCGAGAAACCGAACGTCGATTCGAACCCCCGACATTCATAACAACAAACGACCAGTGTCGGATTAAGCCAGCGCGGGGCCCGTAGCAAATTTTAGCGCGGGCCCTAGGTTTTGTATGATAGTAAATAATAAAATACAACTTTTACAAACAAACTTGTCTCGATTTAATGTGAGCAAATTTAGAGATAATACTAGGCAAATCAATTTCTCTAAGTAAATTGCATTCAATGTTCATTAAGGTGAGGTTGTTTAGACGATCTTGTCCCATCATGTTCCTTAACTCACTTTTTGTACGCTTTAATGTTGAGAAAGAACGTTCTCCGCTGCAGTTAGTAATCATTAAAGACAAGTAAATTCGTAAGACTATTTCTACATTTGGGAAACACGACTCTTATGACTTTTCCATTATAAGTTTATAAAATTGCAGTTCTAGAGCCTCATGCTTTTCGTTGTCAATAGCAGCAGCTACATTAGTTTTAAGAAGTTCAGCGAACTGCACAAGTTCATCGCTTAGGCTTTCTTCCAAATTCTCTTGGTAAGAGCTGACAATATTTGGAATTCGTTTCAAGATCTCTTCTGCTGTAAGAGATTTTAACTGTTGAAGTATTCCAAATACGCCAGTCACTCTATGGTACGCTTCCATGCGTTTAGCTAAGGTTAGTTTTAGTTTGTTCCTTTCGTGCCAAAGGCGGCACATAGGGCATTAACTAAGGTACCTCGTGCATTATCAATTATGACAATAAACATATGACTTTCAAATTTTTGTTTGGGTGTTTGATTTTCTACAACTTCGTCGAGCGTAGAAGAGCCGCTGAAATCGTCGTACTTAGTATTTCGCTTGCGTCGTGAAGTTTGTTGCTGATATTCTTGACAGTGAGTCAGGATTTTGACTTTGGCATCAATATCTGAAAATGTAGACCGCATTGCTTGAACGTACCCGTCTAACCCGTGGGTATGTTAAAGGGGCATATCCGTGTTAAGGTCTTGATCAGTGACTGTAATGAAGCGCTAGACGCTTGCAAGTGTTCTAGAATTCCGTTCCATAAAATGGTCATTATTCCTGTTTCCAACTTACTCATCTCCAAAACTAGCCCATACGCTTGATTACAACACTCTACCGTTTGATCCATGTTATTTGAGATGTCATCCAAAACTTGTTTGATAGTGGTAAAATCACATAAAACGACATGCTCGGACAGACCACCTGGTGTCCAAAAGTCTCTTCAAAGTCGGGAGTTTTGAACCTGCATCTTCCATGTCTAGTGCTTTTGTAAGAAAGCCCCGACGATAGATAGAAGCGGAAAAGAATGTATAGAGGCTTTCAACAAAATATAAAAAAATGGATGCTTCTATACAACATTCTGCAGCACATTTAGCAACCAAATTCAGTGAATGTGCAAAGCAGGAATGTATTCTGCGTACTTATTTATCTCCTTAATGTGTGCTTGTAAGCCGTGGTATTTCCCACTCATATTGCTGGCATTGTCATAGCTTTGACCACGACAGTCTTTGATATCAATGCCATTTTTCTTTAAAAATCAAGTAAACTTTGGGCAGGATGTTCAGCAGTGTGACCTTCCATATCTAACACATAGCGCACTATTAGAGTGAGTTGATCCAGATGGTAAGACATAGCGCACTATTATAGTGAGTTGATCCAATGGAACACAATACCTTTCATGTGTCCAGATGGTAACACATAGCGCACTATTAGAGTGAGTTGGTCCACATGCGAAATGTCTGAAGTAGAGTCCAGTGATACGAAATAGTACTTGCATTTATTAATTTCGCAAATAATATGATCCAGTAAACTTGATGCAATTAGATGGATAAATTCCTCACATGTTGTTTTTGATAAGTATGATGTTTGTTCCTTTCCTTTATTTGCATAAGTATTATATGCTGAGCCAGAAAAATGTCAAATTTGGCTATTAATTCCAACAAACCTAAATAATTTCCACCATTAGGTGAACCAATAGTTTCATCACTACCGCGAAATGCAAGACCTCGATCTGCAAAAATTGGATAACTGAAGTAATTGGCTCTAAAAGTGTCCGCCAATATTTTTGTTCGCTCTCAATTTGGTTTACAAGTTAAAAATCGAAACGCGCATACTTCTTTTTGCAAACTAACAGAGAAATTAGCGCTTGTCTATCGGATGTGCTTTCATCATGTCTTTTCAACAAATTATTTGCGTTTTTCCAGTCGTCAAATCCTTCTTTCGTAAACCGTGACGAACAGCCTGAACCAGTAACTTTGCAAACAAAACAGAAAAGTTGTCCTTTAGTTTCTGAATAACACAAGCCAATCTCTCACATGAGTTTTGTTTGTTGGTTTATGTGTATATGTGAAAAGACGACTTTCGACACAATCATGGATTGTTTTCTTTATTGTTTTCCTTATGAAGAGGGGGGTATTATTACCCACCCTTGTTCCTTGTTTATAACTAGTGACAACTTAGCTCTGTCACACAGGCGCGGGGTCTCCAGGAACACGGGGCCCGTAGCATTTGCTACTTCTGCTACTAGGCTAATCCGGCGCTGCAAACGACTTGGCCATTTCGCCCCAAAGACCCCCATTCCCTGTGTGTGTGTGTGGCTAGTTCGTATGCCAGTTTTTCTCCTGTTTCAGCGTTATCCACCTTATAAGACATAACAGCACAGAACAATTCGGTCCAGAATTTCAATGTCACGCGCACACGAACGCCTGGATCTTGTACTTCCTGTAGGGATGGGGGTTGATATGACTACGTGTCTACATCTAATTAAAATCACTAGATATTGACCCCGATCTTAGATCTGTTAGTTAAGTATTCTGAACGTGTTGAATTGAGAAAGAAACTTTGATAAGATTCCTTACCAATACGTCTCGTATCTGCCATTGAGGAGGATCTTACATGAACCGAAATGACATGAGAGTCTTTCCGAACAGAGGAGTTTCAGGGCTGTGAATCCCACTCGATGACCAGATTGAGAGAGTCTTTCCGAACCGAGGAGTTTCAGTTTCAGGGCTGTGAATCCCACTCGATGACCAGATTGAGAGATACTTTCCGAACAGAGGAGTTTCAGGGCTGTGAATCTCACTCGCTGACCAGATTGGGTTGGGATGGGGGTGGGAGGGGTGGGGGGACTTAGTGATCTTGTGTGTGCTTGTTTTAAGGCACTTTGTAAGCTGATATTCATTTTCGTAAGGCTGTTCTTAATGCCGTCGCTCCATCTTTGCGTGGTCTTCCTCTTGCCTTGTACTCATTATACTTTTCTGTGTGGCTCTCTGTGGTAGGCGATACCAGGGCATTCTTGTCAGGTGTCCAAACCATTTAATCTGTTGTTCTTTTATGAATTGCATAACTGGTTTCACATCCAGTCTCCTTCTGATTTCTTCATTTCTAATTTTGTCTCTTATTGTCACACCTGCAGCTATTCTAAGACACCCAATCTCTGTCATTATGATTTTCCGCTCATTAGCTGCTGTTATTGGCCATGTTTGACACTGGTAACATAGTGTTTCCAGAAAATTGTTCTTATGAGATTTGCTTTAGTTGTTAGCGGTATCTCTTTATGTGACAACAGTGGTGTTAACTGTCCCAGTACTTGGTTAGCTTTTGTGCAACGATTGCTGATTTCGCTATCGATACTTCCATCTGCTGTGAAAATTGCTCCTAAGTATTTGGCCTCAATTGTTTGTTTTATGTCTACCTTCTGGAGTTTTATTGTAAGGTTTTCTGGTTGTCTACTTATTGCCATTGTCTCTGTCTTTATTATATTTATTTTCATGTTGTACTCTCCCTCTTGATGTTAACTAAGCTCAAGTGGTTCTGGAGAGATTCTTCGTTTCTGCAATCAGTACTTGGTCATCTGCAAATAAAAGTTCTGAAATATCATTTTCTTCCTCTATTCCTGCTTCTCTACTTATGTTGTCCATGTATGTTATAATCAGCAGTAGGGAGAGAACACATCCCTGTCTAACTCCTGAGTTTACTGTGAATGTTTTTGATGTTCCGGCTTGTGTTCTTATGTAACTTTTATTTGAAATGTATGCCCGTCTGCCCAGCGTGTTCGTAGTGCGTTGGACTACGGCTGACTATCCCTCTGTGTGTGCGGGTTCAATTCCGCGGGATGGCAGATAAAGCCACAGATTCCCCAGATTTACGGTGTTCGTGGCACCGAACCGAAGGGTTACGATGTCTATGGCACTGAGCCGAAGAGCTGAAAAGCTCAAGTGCTTCTGGAGTGGAAAAAAAAAATTGAAATGTATAATCTCTTGCAGACCTTGATGAAACGTTTGCTGATTCCGTATTTTCTTAGATAATCCCATAGTTTGTTTCTATCGACTCTGTCGAAGACATTTTCTTGGTCTAGTGATCTGATGTTGGGTGTTAAGATATTCTAAAGAGAGATTCTTTACAAATGATATCAATGATGGCCATACACGTATTCCTAGTTCTTCATATCTGAACAATTTGTTATGTTCTGATATCATATTGTTGCAGTTACTGTAACAGTAAATGTGAAGTTTCTGTCTTAAACTTGTTGAACGGAGTATATTTTACTCTATTGTTGTAACATGTACACGTTCTGACCATCTTGACTTGTTATTTAATATTGAACTGTTAATATACATTACCTGTGTGGTGGTCTTGGTGCTCAATTTTCTCCCTTGTCTATAAGCAATTTCCAGAGCACACTTTCCCATTCAACATTTGCTGAGATTTTATATTTTCTGGTCTGGTTTCTTTACTGTATTTTATTGTGCAAGTCTAGTTTTCCTCCATTCGTTGGTCACACTTGTCAAGTTTTTCTTCATCCTTTGGTTACATTTGTCAAGTTTTTCTTCATCCTTTGGTTACATTTGTCAAGTTTTCCTCCATTCTTTGGTCACACTTGTCAAGTGTTTCTTCATCCTTTGGTTACACTTGTCAAGTGTTTCTTCATCCTTTGGTTACACTTGTCAAGTGTTTCTTCATCCTTTGGTTACACTTGACAAGTTTTTTTCATCTTTTAACCATGTGGTGTAATTTTTCTTCAATCTTTTACGGTGCTGGTTTAATTCTTTCTCATGTTTTATTTTTAATTAAATGAGAAAACAGTAACACTAGTGGAAGACATCAATCATACGTATGTACTTCTAGCCCATATATAACTTGTTTCCTGTACTGAGTTATTGAGGTTATCACTGTCTATAATATAAGATAACACCCACGTTGTTAAGCCACTTGTTTATATAATCCTGGATATGAGTTTGAAATCTAGAAATGGCTGGATCGCGCAGGCATACACGTCAATTAGATTTAAGTCAAGAATTATTAAGAAGAATGCTTATATGTTGAACAGAACTGAACAGAACAAGCAAGTGATGTATAAATCAGATATCTTTATTAGGTGGGTTTATCAAGGTATTATGGTGACAGTTGTTGCACGCGATAAAGTAGAAACACACACGCACATACATACACCACATGCACACGCACACTATACCATGCACACCACAATCACACTGCACACATACATACACCACATGCACACACACATACATACACCAATGCACACGACACATACATACACCACATGCACACGCACACATACATACACCACATGCACACGCACACATACATACACCACATGCACACGCACACATACATACACCACATGCACACACACATACATACACCACATGCACACACACACATACATACACCACATGCACACACACACATACATACACCACATGCACACCAACACATACATACACCACATGCACACGCACACATACATACACCACATGCACACCAACACATACATACACCACATGCACACGCACACATACATACACCACATGCACACCAACACATACATACACCACATGCACACGCACACATACATACACCACATGCACACACACATACATACACCACATGCACACACACACATACATACACCAAACGCACACACGAACACGCATATGTGCCCACGCCAACACACACAATTTAATAAAAATATATTCTTCTTCTTCGCTCGCACTAGATCACTCTCTTGTTAAACCACTCGTCTATATGTGATTTGAGCCTTAGAGAGTGAGTTTCCTGTACCATTAGGCACCTATAGATCCTAGGCAACCACAACCTGTATCACATGCAGATCACAAAGACTGGTTTAACAAGTGGTCGATATGGAGCGTTCGCAGAAGAAGAAGAAATTTACTAGGGTAGCTTCCCTAGGCCCCATACCTCATTCACCTCTTACGACTTCCATGAGGTCGCAGTGTTACATTCTTGCTCCTTGCTCGCTCGTCTCTTACGACTTGCCATGTAGGTCGCAGTGTTACTATTCTTTGCTCCCCTCCGAGCCTCGGCAACACATGGGCGGTATAAAAGTAAAGATTCCCGTTTCCTACCATGAGATATGTTGAAGTACACGATATTAGACTCGAATTTGTTCTTTGACCAACGACACACGATATTACACTCCAATTTGTTCTTTGACCAACGACACACGATGTTAGTCTCGAATTTGTTCTGTGACCAACGACACACGATGTTAGTCTCTAATTTGTTCTTTGACCAACGACACACGATATTAGACTCTAATTTGTTCTTTGACCAACGACACACGATATTAGACTCTAATTTGTTCTTTGACCAACGCACACGATATTAGACTCCAATTTGTTCTTTGACCAACGACACACGATATTAGACTCAAATTTGTTCTTTGACCAACGCACACGATGTTAGTCTCGAATTTGTTCTTTGACCAACAACACACGATATTAGACTCCAATTTGTTCTTTGACCAACGACACACGATATTAGACTCAAATTTGTTCTTTGACCAACGACACACGATATTAGACTCCAATTTGTTCTTTGACCAACGCACACGATATTAGACTCCAATTTGTTCTTTGACCAACGACACACGATATTAGACTCAAATTTGTTCTTTGACCAACGCACACGATATTAGACTCCAATTTGTTCTTTGACCAACGACACACGATATTAGACTCAAATTTGTTCTTTGACCAACGACACACGATATTAGACTCCAATTTGTTCTTTGACCAACGACACACATGTTAACTCGAATTTGTTCTTTGACCAACGACACACGATATTAGACTCTAATTTGTTCTTTGACCAACGACACACGATGTTAGACTCCAATTTGTTCTTTGACCAACGACACACGATATTAGACTCGAATTTGTTCTTTGACCAACGACACACGATATTAGACTCTAATTTGTTCTTTGACCAACGACACACGATATTAGACTCTAATTTGTTCTTTGACCAACGACACACGATATTAGACTCTAATTTGTTCTTTGACCAACGACACACGATATTAGACTCCAATTTGTTCTTTGACCAACGACACACGATATTAGACTCCAATTTGTTCTTTGACCAACGACACACGATATTAGACTCCAATTTGTTCTTTGACCAACGCACACGATTTAGACTCAATTTGTTCTTTGACCAACGACACACAATGTTAATCTCGAATTTGTTCTTTGACCAACGACACACGATATTAGACTCTAATTTGTTCTTTGACCAACGCACACGATATTAGACTCCAATTTGTTCTTTGACCAACGACACACGATATTAGACTCCAATTTGTTCTTTGACCAACGACACACGATATTAGACTCCAATTTGTTCTTTGACCAACGACACACGATATTAGACTCCAATTTGTTCTTTGACCAACGACACACGATGTTAGACTCCAATTTGTTCTTTGACCAACGACACACGATGTTAGACTCGAATTTGTTCTTTGACCAACGACACACAATATTAGACTCGAATTTGTTCTTTGACCAACGCACACGATGTTAGACTCGAATTTGTTCTTTGACCAACGCACACGATGTTAGACTCGAATTTGTTCTTTGACCAACGACACACGATGTTAGACTCGAATTTGTTCTTTGACCAACGCACACGATGTTAATCTCGAATGTTCTATTTGGACCAACGACACACGATGTTAGACTCCAATTTGTTCTTTGACCAACGACACACGATGTTAGTCTCGAATTTGTTCTTTGACCAACAATCCGTGATGTAGTCAACATTTTGCCGACCTCTTTTACTTATCAGTGTTTCTCTGGTACCAAATTGAGGATGGGGTGAGACCAGTGGCGGCTTGTGCTAAGTTCTGTTGGTGGGGCCAGACATATTTTTGTGTGGAAAATCAAGGTATTGGGTTAGGTTATATTTTAATTTATACATGTTACACATTATTTTTAGTGGGGCTCGGCCCCACTGGACCTTAATGACGAGCCGCCACTGGTTGAGACCAATAACACACGAACGACAAAATTGTTGTAATACTTGATCTTCACAAAACCCTCATTATTGGTGATCTTATCGTGACACTTGATATAAAAAAAAACCTCTTCGAAAGAGATACCACATGTGAAAAGTATGTTTGATTGTTATAATAAGATGTCCAATTACTTGGATAAAGTCTCATGCCCACACACACAGGATACATGATTCATATAAGTTCGTGAATCCATCACAGTCTCATGTCTCCTCTGGTTGAACTGTATCTTCTAACTAGCTCCGTTTGCTACTTCATTTCATTTCAATGAACGCAATTAAATATCGTCTAAATCCAGGATCTACAGATGAAGCTTATCAATGGCTTCTTGTGAAACCTGCCATTTTAGAGCAAAATTGTGTGGTCAATATTGACATTGTCTACGTGAACTAGCAGATAAGTGACAGCCAGACTGTCACTGTCTCTTTGAAAATTTATTGAAAATTCGAAAGATATCATAGAAAAATATGCTGGATATTTTAGTTCTGTATAATAATATAAAGCTAAAATATGTGCAACAATTATTATGTTATGCACATATCTATTGACAAGAGGTAAGATGAATATCAGACACATATAAACATACAGTTGATAAATTGTAAGCAACATAATCACAAAACGAGCAGTATTTTGCACATAGATTAACTCTGTTAGGAAACAATGACAAGTATGAAATCAAATAAATAAATACCACATTCGTCATCAGATCTTTTGAAAAACGCATATGAACAAACCAAACATGTGTTCATGTGGGTTCCATTCTCATATGTAATCTTTCTATCCTCTCACTCTAACAAAGAAACCCCATCCTGGTTTTACTCTATGATGGCAGGGCACAATAATCAGTAAATACAACACAAGTAGTCTAGAAATACTGTAAAAAGTGGAGGATGTATCAAAAACAACAACAACCAACTTTTGTTTGATAAAACAGAAATATTGACAAGATGGACAGAATATGTAACGGCTCTATTTGATGATCAAAGAAGCAGTAAACACAGTATAAAGTGCAATGGCAGCCCAAGAATATTAAAATCTGAAGTTGTAAGAGCAATCGAAACAATGAAGCGAGGAAAGGCTGCAGAATTGGACAATATTACTGTGGAAATGTTAACCTCCTTAGAGGATTTTGGTATTTCAACCATTACAGATTTGTGCAATGATATATATAACACAGGATATATACCAAGAGACTTGAAGACATCAGTATTCATACCACTACCCAAAAGCCCAAAGCACAGGAGTGCACAGACTATAGGACAATTAGCCTGATGAGCCACATAACAAAAATACTACTCAAGATCATACATGAAAGAATTAAAAACAAGATAGACATAGAAGTAGGAGAAGAACAGTTTGGCTTTAGAAAGAACAGAGGAACAAGAGAGGCAATACTTTGTATAAGACTACTCGCTGACAAGTATATAGAAGTGCAAAAAGTATCTACTTGTTTCATCGATTATAGCAAAGCTTTTGACAGAGTCCAACATGAAAAGCTAATCATATGTCTACAAGAAATAGGCCTAGATGGGGATGATATCAGACTAATAAGTAACATATACTGGGAACAGACAGCAATAATAAAATATGGAAAATAGCTACTCTCCATACATAGACATAAAGAGAGGAGTGAGACAAGGATGCATACTGTCACCAAGCCTATTTAACATCTACACAGAGAAAATCTTCAAATAACTAGAGGGAATGCCAGGACTCAAGATCAATGGAAAAATAATAAATAACTTAAGATATGCAGATGACACAGTATTGGTAGCAGAAAATGAACAAGATCTACAAGAATTAGTGGACCAATTGGACAGAACTAGCAAGGAATATGGATTAGACATTACATACAGAAAACAAAAACTATGGTAATCAGCAAGGAAATGGAAAAACCCAAAATGAATATAAAAATACATGGAGAATTACTACATCATGTAAAAAGCTACTCCTATCTCCGTCAGATGATAACAGATGATGGCAGATGTATAACAGAAATTAAAAAAAGAGAATAGGAATGGCCAAGGATAATTTCAATAGTATGAGAAAGTTACTGACATCCAAACAAATCACAAACAGGCTAAAAATTAGAATGATCAAATGCTATATATATCCTATATTAATGTATGGCTCGGAAACATGGACAATGAACAAGCAGTTAGAAGACAGAATTGATGCATTTGAGATGGGGATATATAGAAGAATAGGCAGAGTTTCATGGACAGAAAAACAGACAAATAAACAAGTTTTAGGAAAACTAGGCATGAAGAAACAATTATTAAGAGAAATAAATTCAGACAAGTAAAGTATTTTTGGCACATAAAAAGACATGACACCATGATAAAACATTTACTAGAGGGAAAGTTGAGGGAGGAAGAGCAAGAGGAAGACCGAGAGATAAGTGGGAGGAAACTTTAAGAAATGGACAGGTTACAGTCTGGCAGTGTGCAACACCAAGGCGAAAGACAGAGGATGCTGGAGATTCATTGCAGCCAACCTTCGATGTGGAGACGGCACCTGATGATGATGATGAGTCTAGAAACGTCATCGATACAAGTACAAGAAATACAACAGCACAAGTAGTCTAGAAACATCATCGATACAAGTACAAGAAACTGTAGAAAAACTATGTACCAACAACGAAACACGGAAATACCAAGTAAGAGAAATTTGTAAGTAAGTAAGATAACGTCATTTCTTATAAGAATTACTAAGTTCATTATCATTAGATTAATGTAATACTTCGATCAAGTCAAGTTCATCATCAGATTAATGTGATACTTCGACCAAGACACGTTCATCATCATCATCAGATTAATGTGATACTTCGACCAAGTCAAGTTCATCATCATCAGATTAATTTGATACTTCGACCAAGTCAAGTTCATCATCATCAGATTAATGTGATACTTCGACCGAGTCAAGTTCATCATCATCAGATTAATGTGATACTTCGACCAAGTCAAGTTCACCATCAGATTAATGTGATACTTCGACCAAGTCAAGTTCATCATCATCAGATTAATGTGATACTTCGACTAAGACACGTTCATCATCATCAGATTAATTTGATACTTCGACCAAGTCAAGTTCATCATCATCAGATTAATTTGATACTTCGACCAAGTCAAGTTCATCATCATCAGATTAATTTGATACTTCGACCAAGTCAAGTTCATCATAATCAGATTAATTTGATACTTCGACCAAGTCAAGTTCATCATCATCAGATTAATGTGATACTTCGACCGAGTCAAGTTCATCATCATCAGATTAATTTGATACTTCGACCAAGTCAAGTTCATCATCATCAGATTAATGTGATACTTCGACCAAGTCAAGTTCATCATCATCAGATTAATGTGATACTTCGACCGAGTCAAGTTCATCATCATCAGATTAATTTGATACTTCGACCAAGTCAAGTTCATCATCATAAGATTAATGTGATACTTCGACCAAGTCAAGTTCATCATCATCAGATTAATGTGATACTTCGACCGAGTCAAGTTCATCATCATCAGATTAATGTGATACTTCGACCGAGTCAAGTTCATCATCATCAGATTAATGTGATACTTCGACCAAGTCAAGTTCACCATCAGATTAATGTGATACTTCGACCAAGTCAAGTTCATCATCATCAGATTAATGTGATACTTCGACCGAGTCAAGTTCATCATCATCAGATTAATGTGATACTTCGACCAAGTCAAGTTCATCATCATCAGATTAATTTGATACTTCGACCAAGTCAAGTTCATAATCAGATTAATGTGATACTTCGACCAAGACAAGTTCATCATCATCAGATTAATGTGATACTTCGACCAAGTCAAGTTCATCATCATCAGATTAATGTGATATTTCGACTGAGTCAAGTTCACAATCAGATTAATGTGATACTTCGACCAAGACAAGTTCATCATCATCAGATTAATGTGATACTTCGACCAAGTCAAGTTCATCATCATCAGATTAATTTGATACTTCGATCAAGTCAAGTTATCAGTTAGGAAACACTTGAAAAACATTGTTATGAAACTTGTTATACGAAACATACGATTATTGGTTGCAGCTATTAGAATTTGTTATCTCAATTTTGAACTGACTTAAAGGTGGTCAATCATGGCTGGGCCGATCAACGCAGGTCATACAACGGGTTTGTGCCATCCTGGACACAGATGATTGAGAAGAACGGATAATTATACCCATTGAAGACAGTTAATTCTTTGTAGCAGTCACCAAGGTAAACAGACTAAGTCATAATTTACTTTCCTACAACAATCAAGACTGTGGGCGTCTGTCGGTTAGCGATAGTGAGCTTGATCACAACTCAAGAGTACCTGGTTCAAACCCCGCACCGGTCAATTTGGAAGACAGTTTTGTTTCTGTGGGTTTTTACGAATGGTAAAAATAGATCTCGCAATTCCGAATTGTTGATTCGATAATGGTTGAGGAGAAATGATCAACGAATATCAAAGCAGGCATTGAAGTGGGATGCAAAGGGTTCAAGAAAGAGAGGTCGACCTAAGGAGACCCTGAAACGAACTTTGCTGAAGAGGCAAGAAATATCGGTCTCAGTTCCATGAAGGAGATTGAGCGAGTTGCCCAGGATAGAGCGGTATGGATAAATTACTTGCAGGCCCTATGTAACGTATAACGGTACGAGAGGAATTATTATTATTATTAATTCCGAAAGCAATGGCAAACTACTGAACGTATAAGTGGGGCCTAGAAAATCAACGACTCGTTTACTGTGGTTGATGGCTACGTCCTTTAAAGGGATATGTTCTGAAGACAACTTGAAGATCAGCATTGTCAGCTTTGCCTTGAACAATTGTACGCATGTCTAGCGTATATTAACACTTGAATTAATGAGTAGTCAATCTGGTCATGGGGAATGCGCACAGTGAACCCTCCATCAACAGAGAGAATCCCAATCGTTCCCGAGTACTAATCAATCTAATTCTTCTTCTTCTCTCGATCTACTTTTAGGCCGTTTTTATCATTCTAATTGTGATATATAAACAGCCTAACACCAAGGACTGGTGTATGTTCACAATCTTCAGTACCATTTGGAGCTCTGGTGCTTATCTTTCGGTGATGTCTTAGATTTCAATCAGCGTTTACTGGGTTACTCTCCGTCAGCCTTTGACTGTCCCCAGCCAAAACCTGCAAGGCAGCAGCAGGTTAATCTAATTCTGACTTCACTTTGAGATGTGTAGATAATCTATATTCATCTTAGCTGTTCAATGTTAGCTGTTCAATGTTAGCTGTTCAATGTTAGCTGTTCAATGTTAGCTGTTCAATGTTAGCTGTTCAATGTTAGCTGTTCAATGTTAGCTGTTCAATGTTAGCTGTTCAATGTTAGCTGTTCAATGTTAGCTGTTCAATGTTAACTGTTCAATGTTAGCTGTTCAATGTTAACCGTTTAATGTTAGCTGTTCAATGTTAGCTGTTGAATGTTAGCTGTTTAATGTTAGCTGTTTAATGTTAGCTGTTCAATGTTAACTGTTTAATGTTAGCTGTTTAATGTTAGCTGTTCAATGTTAACTGTTTAATGTTAGCTGTTTAATGTTAGCTGTTCAATGTTAACTGTTCAATGTCAACTGTTGAATGTTAGCTGTTTAATGTTAACTGTTCAATGTTAGCTGTTCAATGTCAACTGTTGAATGTTAGCTGTTTAATGTTAGCTGTTCAATGTTAACTGTTCAATGTTAGCTGTTCAATGTTAACTGTTGAATGTTAGCTGTTTAATGTTAACTGTTGAATGTTAGCTGTTCAATGTTAGCTGTTCAATGTTAACTGTTCAATGTTAACTGTTTAATGTTAACTGTTTAATGTTAACTGTTTAATGTTAACTTTTTCAATGTTAGCTGTTTAATGTTAACTGTTTAATGTTAACTGTTTAATGTAGCCCGTCTGCCCAGCGTGTTCGTAGCGCGTTGGACTGCGGGTAACTATCCCTCTGTGTGTCGGGTTCAATTCCGCGGGATGGCAGAAAAAGCCACAGATTCTCCAGATTTACGGTGTTCGTGGCACCGAACCGAAGGGTTACGATGTCCATGGCACCAAGCCGAAGAGTTGAAAAGCTCAAGTGCTTCTGGATCGGAAAAAAAAATAAATTAAAAAAAAAAAAATGTTTAATGTTAGCTGTTCAATGTTAACTGTTTAATGTTAGCTGTTTAATGTTAGCTGTTCAATGTCAACTGTTTAATGTTAAGTGTTCAATGTTAACTGTTTAATGTTAACTGTTCAATGTTAACTGTTTAATGTTAACTGTTTAATGTTAACTGTTCAATGTTAACTGTTCAATGTTAACTGTTTAATGTTATCAACACTGTAAGACATTATCTCAAATGACAAAAGTCAAAGTTCAGCTAGATCATTAAATAAGAAGACGATATCAAGAAGCTGGAAAATGGAAAAAAAAACAAAATGACATAACTTGTATGCACTAAATTAAATATGAAATATGGAAACAATAAGTAAGGTAGTTTTAAACAAAACATAAAACATAATCAACATGACATTACTTGACAAATGTCGGGCACCGAAATTAGCATTAAGATAATGTTCAACAAACAGAATGGCAAAAATAATACATACCATGATCAATAGTGTACTGTTACTAGAGATGAAATATTAAAGTACAAAGTCATATTCTTTTCTGTCCTTTCTTTCTAGTTTTTACAAGTTTCTATTTTGTTAGTTCTTCTAGTTATGACGTTTTATAAGATCGCCAACTGCTAGCAATGAACCGCATCACATGGAGATCTAAAACCTCTGCCCTATGTGTTGCCTTTGGCACAAAAGGAACAAACTAACTAACTAACTCAGTGGCGGCTCGTCATTAAGGGCCAGTAGGGCCGGGCCCCACCAAAATGAAGGTGTAACGTGTATTTATTATTTTATACATTAAAATATATCCTAACTGAAACCATGATTTTTCCGAAAATTTCTGTCTGGCCCCACCAACAAAAATGATCACGAGCCGCCACTGAACTAACTAATAACATATACTCATCACAGGTATTCATAGTTATGTTTTCTTATATATTCTCCGTGAATTCATATTTGGACAAATACAAGTCAATTTAGTTAGTTGTACTTTTGTCAAATTACTTTAGTTGCTTATAATGCAACAATATAAGAAACAGATGTCAATAGAAGAAAGACATTTTGTCTATTAGAAGTAATTATCAAGTAGCTTGTTCCTTCCAGAACTTGGCTCACATAACAGCAGTCCTGAAAACCTCTCTGTACTGTGCAAGTGGACCGGTGTCAGCAGCAGTCATTCTAAGATGGTCAATGACATCCTTCACCCATCGTCTTCTAGGCCTTTCTCTCATTCTTCTTCCAGACACTATTCCCTCCAAAATTATCTTCTGTATCTACGAGAATTATAAGCAATATATGTCGATAAAAGAAAGATCTATGTCTGATATAAGAAATAGATGTCGATATAAGAATGATCTATGTCTAATATAAGAAATAGATGTCGATAGAAGAAAGATCTATGTCTAGTACAAGAAATAGATGTCGATAGAAGAAAGGTCTATGTCTAGTACAAGAAATAGATGTCGATAGAAGAAAGATCTATGTCTAGTACAAGAAATAGATGTCGATAGAAGAAAGACCTATGTCTGATATAAGAAATAGATGTCGATAGAAGAAAGATCTATGTCTGGTACAAGAAATATATGTCGATAGAAGAAAGATCTATGTCTGGTAGAACAAATCTATGTCGATAGAAGAAAGATCTATGTCTGATATAAGAAATAGATGTCGATAGAAGAAAGATCTATGTCTGATATAACAAATAGATGTCGATAGAAGAAAGATCTATGTCTGATATAAGAAATAGATGTCGATAGAAGAAAGATCTATGTCTGGTAGAAGCAATATATGTCGATAGAAGAAAGATCTATGTCTGGTATAAGAAATATATGTCGATAGAAGAAAGATCTATGTCTGGAAGAAGAAATATATGTCGATAGAAGAAAGATCTATGTCTGGTAGAAGAAATAGATGTCGATAGAAGAAAGATCTATGTCTGATATAAGAAATAGATGTCGATAGAAGAAAGATCTATGTCTGGTATAAGAAATAGATGTCGATAGAAGAAAGATCTATGTCTGGTAGAAGCAATATATGTCGATAGAAGAAAGATCTATGTCTGGTAGAAGAAATATATGTCGATAGAAGAAAGATCTATGTCTGATATAAGAAATATATGTCGATAGAAGAAAGATCTATGTCTGATATAAGAAATAGATGTCGATAGAAGAAAGATCTATGTCTGATATAAGAAATAGATGTCGATAGAAGAAAGATCTATGTCTGGTAGAAGAAATATATGTCAATAGAAGAAAGATCTATGTCTGGTAGAAGAAATATATGTCGATAGAAGAAAGATCTATGTCTGGTACAAGAAATATATGTCGATAGAAGAAAGACCTATGTCTGGTAGAAGAAATATATGTCGATAGAAGAAAGATCTATGTCTGGAAGAAGAAATAGATGTCGATAGAAGAAAGACCTATGTCTGGTAGAAGAAATATATGTCGATAGAAGAAAGATCTATGTCTGGTAGAAGAAATATATGTCGATAGAAGAAAGATCTATGTCTGGTAGAAGAAATAGATGTCGATAGAAGAAAGATCTATGTCTGATATAAACAAATAGATGTCGATAGAAGAAAGATCTGATTAGAATATGAAGAAATATAAGGAAATACCTCTTAGAAAATCACATTTTATTAATATGAAAAAAACCCAACAATAACAAATAACATAGGAATGTTGTGCAGCGACAGTGCCTCATCTAAAGAGAACATCAACGTAATACAACTGCTGATTGTGATGCAAATAATGAAATAATATCCTCTCTAATGGATATTGTTCTGAAGTAACAATAAATTGAAAGACAGAACAGATGCGTGCAGCAATAACAATATCTCATAACTAACTGAATATTTGATCATAATACAAAACAGTCCGTTATCTAAATGAAGAATTACGGGGTCCGTGAAATCTGGATATGAAGAAGAGTGGTTGAGCATTTCCGTTAGACCATAAGTTCCCAAAGTGTGGGACACCCCCTCCAGTGGGCGCTCAAGCCTTGGGGGAAAGCATTTGGGGATGTTCAGTCGATCTAGGGTCGGTGGCTCATTATAGAAGAAATGAATAATATACATTTTTAAAAATAATTTATTTCTTGATTTTGTGATTGAATAACTTTATTCAAGATGAAACACATATTGGCCACTACTTTTTCAATATTTTAACGACATAAGCAGTCATGTATCATTAGTTGTTATTTACTTTGAAAATATCAAACGGCTTGAACGAGGGAAACTGTTGTATTGAGGAGGAGGGGGAGTGAATGGGGCGTTACAAATTAATGACTAAAAAGGGCGGTGGCCCGAATAAGTTTTGGGAACCTTGTTGGACACACCTTAAGGAGAAATGATCAACGAATATCAAAGCAGGCATTGAAGTGGGATGCAAAGGGTTCAAGAAAGAGAGGTCGACCTAAGGAGACCCTGAAGCGAACTTTGCTGAGAGAGGCAGGAAATATCGGTCTCAGTTCCATGGAGGAGATTGAGCGAGTTGCCCAGGATAGAGCGGTATGGAGAAATTACTTGCAGGCCCTATGCAACGTATAACGGTACGAGAGGAATTATTATTTATGCGTCAGACTAACCAGCATAAATGCAAAAACAAATTATGAATGAAAAATGTCCTGCTGAAAGAGATGCAGGGTTAAAAATCAAATCAAATTGTGTGCATACAGATATTAGTAACAGTTGTGAAGTAGGAAATGTTTATTATTGGCGGCCAAGAAATGCGACGCTTTAGTTGTTCGTCTGCCACGATGTGGCTCCATCAATCTCATTGCACCAAGTTTCTCGATGTGGCTCCATCAATCTCATTGCACCAAGTTTCTCGATGTAGCTCAATCAATCTCATTGCAACAAGTTTCTCGATGTAGCTCAATCAATCTCATTGCACCAAGTTTCTCGATGTGGCTCGATCAATCTCATTGCACCAAGTTTCTCGATGTGGCTCAATCAATCTCATTGCACCAAGTTTCTCGATGTAGCTCAATCAATCTCATTGCAACAAGTTTCTCGATGTAGATCAATCAATCTCATTGCACCAAGTTTCTCGATGTGGCTCGATCAATCTCATTGCACCAAGTTTCTCGATGTGGCTCAATCAATCTCATTGCACCAAGTTTCTCGATGTGGCTCCATCAATCTCATTGCAACAAGTTTCTCGATGTGGCTCCATCAATCTCATTGCAACAAGTTTCTCGATGTGGCTCGATCAATCTCATTGCAACACGTTTCTCGATGTGGCTCAATCAATCTCATTGCACAAGTTTCGATGTGGCCAATCAATCTCTGCACCAAGTTTCTCGATGTGGCTCAATCAATCTCATTGCAACAAGTTTCTCGATGTAGCTCAATCAATCTCATTGCAACAAGTTTCTCGATGTGGCTCCATCAATCTCATTGCACCAAGTTTCTCGATGTGGCTCAATGAATCCCATTGCAACAAGTTTCTCGATGTGGCTCAATGAATCTCATTGCACCAAGTTTCTCGATGTGGCTCAATGTATCTCATTGCACCAAGTTTCTCGATGTGGCTCAATGAATCTCATTGCACCAAGTTTCTCGATGTGGCTCAATGAATCTCATTGCACCAAGTTTCTCGATGTGGCTCAATCAATCTCATTGCACCAAGTTTCTCGATGTGGCTCAATCAATCTCATTGCAACAAGTTTCTCGATGTCTTTCTTTCTTTCTTTCTCGAATCCTGTATGCCTCACAGCGTCAGGTCAGGAAGAGATTTCTAAAACGGGCCTAGTATGCGCTTCGTAGACAGTCTCTTTCGTCGCCTCTGTTATCTCTGAGGTCCATCTTTTGCGTGGCCGGCCTTTTGCTTTGTACCCATTGTATCGGAGCAGCATTGCTCTTTGGGGTGCACTGTCTGATGGTAATCTGCTTACGTGACCGAACCATTTAATTTGTTGTTTCTTGATGAAGTCTAGTACTGATGTTGTACCCACTTTTTCCTGATGTCTTCATTTCTCAACCGGTCTCTTCTTGTTACACCCAGCATTCTGCGTAGACACTTCATCTCTGTTGTGACTAGTTTTCTTCTATCGTTTGTTGTCAGCGTCCAGGTTTGGCACTGGTAACATAGTGTGGGGAGAAAGATTGTGTTGAACATTGCTCTTTTGTGTTCATGGTGACGTGTTTGCATCTTAAAATTGGCGCCATTTGCCCTATCATTTGATTTGCTTTGTTGCATCTGTGTTGAATTTCATTAGTTATTCTTCCATTTGCTGAAAAATGCTCCCCAGGTATGTGAAATCTTTTGCTTGATTTAGTAGATGATTATCGATGGAGATGTTGGTAGTGTTTTCCTCTCTGGCGAATGTCATTACTTCTGTTTTGTCGATGTTA
The DNA here is from genome assembly GCA_020796225.1 of Arion vulgaris. Lineage (NCBI taxonomy): Eukaryota > Metazoa > Mollusca > Gastropoda > Stylommatophora > Arionidae > Arion > Arion vulgaris. The sequence continues at coordinate 14,000,794 of CM036769.1, forward strand.
ATTCTCATGTTGTATTCGTTACATGCTAACTGGAGTCTGTTGATGTGTTGTTGTAGCTGTTCTTCTGTTGTTGATATGATTGCCTGATCGTCTGCAAAAAGAAATTCATTTAAGAGTTCTCCGAGGTTGTTTCCTTCGCTGGTGTTAGCTATTTTACAAATGTGGTCAATGTACGTGATGAATAGCAGCGGGGATAGTACGCAACCTTGTCTTACTCCTGACCCTCGATGTGGCTCTATCAATCTCATTGCACCAAGTTTCTCGATGTGGCTCTATCAATCTCATTGCACCAAGTTTCTCGATGTGGCTCAATCAATCTCATTGCACCAAGTTTCTCGATGTGGCTCTATCAATCTCATTGCAACAAGTTTCTCGATGTGGCTCAATCAATCTCATTGCACCAAGTTTCTCGATGTGGCTCAATCAATCTCATTGCACCAAGTTTCTCGATGTGGCTCTATCAATCTCATTGCACCAAGTTTCTCGATGTGGCTCAATCAATCTCATTGCACCAAGTTTCTCGATGTGGCTCAATCAATCTCATTGCAACACGTTTCTTGATGTGGCTCAATGAATCTCATTGCACCAAGTTTCTCGATGTGGCTCAATGAATCTCATTGCAACAAGTTTCTCGATGTGGCTCAATGAATCTGATTGCAACAAGTTTCTCGATGTGGCTCAATGAATCTCATTGCACCAAGTTTCTCGATGTGGCTCAATCAATCTCATTGCAACACGTTTCTTGATGTGGCTCAATGAATCTCATTGCACCAAGTTTCTCGATGTGGCTCAATGAATCTCATTGCAACAAGTTTCTCGATGTGGCTCAATGAATCTGATTGCAACAAGTTTCTCGATGTGGCTCAATGAATCTGATTGCAACAAGTTTCTCGATGTGGCTCAATCAATCTCAATAAAATGTCAGGCTCACTCTTCCCCGTCGATTACTCTGAGAATAAATAACCAAAGAATCGCAAACAGACATTGAAGTGGGAGGCAAAAGGTTCAAATAAGAAAGGACACTATAAGAAAATCCTGAAACGAACTTTATTAAGAGAGGCAAGAAAAACTGGACTAATTCCAAAGAAATTGATTAAACAAGTTGTCCAGGATAGAGCGGTATAAGCACATTGACTGTAAACTCTATATAATGTGTAACGAAGGTACGGGATGAATGCAACACATTACAATCTGCTACAGGTAACTAGACGGAAGCAACCAATATCGCAATGCCTGTGGTGATGTTTTACTCATTCGAGCACAACCCCAGAAAAATGGTCCATTGTTAGTGACCGCTGCTGTAAGATGACTAGTAAATTGAGACCCACAAAGAAATACATTTGATCGTTGAAGCGATAGCTGTTTGTTCTATATGACTGTTGTGGACATCCATTTAGACTAGAATAATTTGTTCTATATGACTGTTGTGGACATCCATTTAGACTAGAATAATTTGTTCTATATGACTGTTGTGGACATCCATTTAGACTAGAATAGTTTGTTCTATATGACTTATGGACATCCATTTAGACTAGAATAATTTGTTCTATATGACTGTTGTGGACATCCATTTAGACTAGAATAGTTTGTTCTATATGACTTATGGACATCCATTTAGACTAGAATAATTTGTTCTATATGACTTATGGACATCCATTTAGACTAGAATAATTTGTTCTAAATGACTGTTGTGGACATCCATTTAGACTAGAATCATTTGTTCTATATGACTGTTATGGACATCCATTTAGAATAGAATAATTTGTTCTATATGACTGTTGTGGACATCCATTTAGACTAGAATAATTTGTTCTATATGACTGTTATGGACATCCATTTAGACTAGAATAATTTGTTCTATATGACTGTTGTGGACATCCATTTAGACTAGAATAATTTGTTCTATATGACTGTTGTGGACATCCATTGAGCCTAGAATAATTTGTTCTATATGACTGTTGTGGACATCCATTTAGACTAGAATAATTTGTTCTGTATGACTGTGTGGACACCATTGAGCCTAGAATAATTTGTTCTATATGACTGTTGTGGACATCCATTGAGCCTAGAATAATTTGTTCTATATGACTGTTGTAGACATCCATTTAGACTAGAATAATTTGTTCTATATGACTGTTGTGGACATCCATTTAGACTAGAATAATTTGTTCTATATGACTGTTGTGAACATCCATTTAGACTAGAATAATTTGTTCTATATGACTGTTGTAGACATCCATTTAGACTAGAATAATTTGTTCTGTATGACTGTTGTGGACACCCATTGAGCCTAGAATAATTTGTTCTATATGACTGTTGTGGACATCCATTGAGCCTAGAATAATTTGTTCTATATGACTGTTGTAGACATCCATTTAGACTAGAATAATTTGTTCTATATGACTGTTGTGAACATCCATTTAGACTAGAATAATTTGTTCTATATGACTGTTGTGAACATCCATTTAGACTAGAATAATTTGTTCTATATGACTGTTGTAGACATCCATTTAGACTATAATAATTTGTTCTATATGACTGTTGTGAACATCCATTTAGACTAGAATAATTTGTTCTATATGACTGTTGTGAACATCCATTTAGACTAGAATAATTTGTTCTGTATGACTGTTGTGGACACCCATTGAGCCTAGAATAATTTGTTCTATATGACTGTTGTGGACATCCATTGAGCCTAGAATAATTTGTTCTATATGACTGTTGTAGACATCCATTTAGACTAGAATAATTTGTTCTATATGACTGTTGTGAACATCCATTTAGACTAGAATAATTTGTTCTATATGACTGTTGTGAACATCCATTTAGACTAGAATAATTTGTTCTATATGACTGTTGTAGACATCCATTTAGACTAGAATAATTTGTTCTATATGACTGTTGTGAACATCCATTTAGACTAGAATAATTTGTTCTATATGACTGTTGTGGACATCCATTTAGACTAGAATAATTTGTTCTATATGACTGTTATGGACATCCATTTAGAATAGAATAATTTGTTCTATATGACTGTTGTGGACATCCATTTAGACTAGAATAATTTGTTCTATATGACTGTTATGGACATCCATTTAGAATAGAATAATTTGTTCTATATGACTGTTGTGGACATCCATTTAGACTAGAATAATTTGTTCTATATGACTGTTGTGGACATCCATTTAGACTAGAATAATTTGTTCTATATGACTGTTGTGGACATCCATTTAGACTAGAATAATTTGTTCTATATGACTGTTGTGGACATCCATTTAGACTAGAATAATTTGTTCTATATGACTGTTGTGGACATCCATTTAGACTAGAATAATTTGTTCTATATGACTGTTGTGAACATCCATTTAGACTAGAATAATTTGTTCTATATGACTGTTGTGGACATCCATTTAGAATAGAATAATTTGTTCTATATGACTGTTGTGGACATCCATTTAGACTAGAATAATTTTCGAAACACATAAAAACACAAAGTATTGTAGCTTTACAAAGTATAAAAACAATAACAATACACAGCATCGTTTCGACTAAATTGTTTATATTATTTATTCCATTCCTAGTTTTTCGTATTTATTTCGTTTTTCGTGTTTAGTCAAATATTGTCATTTTAGAATCGTTATGGATTGATTGTCTAATTGTACTTCTTCTTCTTCTTCTTCTTCTTCTTCGAGCGCTCCACATCGACCACTTGTTAACCACTCTGTGTGATTTGTATGTGATCTGAGCATAAGAGCGACTGTAAGTTGTGCCAGTTATAAGCCTACAAGTAGGCCAGCAATCCGATTTCCACGACGTTTTTTATTTATTATGGTTGCTTCCCTAGGTCCTACATCAGTTGCCTCTTACGACATGCCTTGTAGGTTGCAGTGGTACTATTCTTTGCTTCCCTTGTGGGCCCCAGTACCACACGGTCGTTGTTTAATTGTACTTTATGTTATGTCTACCGCTAAAGAAGTGAATTTCTTCCCTTCCGGTGTATCCTTTGCTTGAGAAAGGCCTTTTGGTCGAAACGTTGCTGTGTATTGTTAATGCTTTTGTGCTTTATAAAACTACGGTACTTTGTTTTTACATGTTTAGCCATTGCTACATAGTGTTACTGCAGTATTCCCTGCAGTCTTCCCTGCAGTCTTCCTTTATTTGGAATAATTTCCTAGAACTAAATGTCTGGAATACTGCAGTAATCATAGATGGAAGCTAAATATCTGGAATACTGGAGCAATCATACATGGACTCTATCAAAGCAAAATTCTTCACATCTCATTGCATTGTACATCACGTTCGAGAGCTGTGATATCGTCTACTGAGTAGGAAAATAGTTTCAGAAACATCTACTTGTTACTACTTAACTGATTCCGTATCGTGGAACACTCAAGTGTAACTATTTCTTTTCTGCCCGGACCACGCGTCTCTCAAAAGACGATTACTATTTTGTTGAGTTTTTATTATTTTTTGTTCCAATTGAAGATTTATAGGAACTGGAAACTACTTAGAAGTGATGTGTAAACGATAGCGAATACATAGCAGCATGGCTAATGCTAGAATTCGAATTGAAACGGAGTTTATCAATCATTTTAGGATATCCTGTGACCGTAAAAAATAGCGATTTTTATGAATGTTCATGATGCTACTTTGTGAACAGTTAATAAACCATACACTCCTTCACTATTTTCTTAACGTTTGTGTATTCATAAATGGATTACATATATAAAGAGAGCAGTTAGATTGATTTATTCCACATAATGTTCATCAAGGCCCTTGAAAAGTTGGATATTCGTTCTCACAATTTCCATTATTTTTTTAATACATGCTAATATTTTTCAAGCAAAGTCAACACAACATTATATTTTTGGACACAATAAATATTTTATGAAAGTACATTCATTTATCTTTAATTTGATATATAATAAGTTAAACTTTAAATCATATTTAGAAACAATATTTTAGTTTAGCTAAAGTAAGTGTGCAATATTTTGGAAACTAAAAAAATAATTCCGTCCAGAGGCGAAAAAAACCCGGTAGTGAATCAGTTAAGGAAAAGAGCAAAATCTCGCACGTCCTTGGAGTGTAACAAAACAAAAACAGCAAACAGCATAAGAAATGTGTCAAATAGAATGAAAAGTGTACAAAAATAAATGAAAGAGACGTAAATAATTTTAAAAAGAAAGTCACACATAAAAATCGTCTGATAATTTCTAGAAAACTAGATGTAACATTCGTTGATATTATCTTCTTTGTCCTGATTCTTATGTTTTCAACGCTCTATTTTCTTATTTAATAAAACAATTTTTCAATTTAACACATGCAAATGCCAAAAATAATGGAGTAATGACCTTTGATTACAATTGTGCAAGAACTGATATCATCAATGTAATGGCATTCAGGAACTTTTCTTTTGAAATGTAAGAGTGTATCAAACTTGATTAACTTTAATCTGAAATGAACTGATTAAAATATCTCAAATAACAGGAACACCATTGTTCAATATTATTTTTAACTTATCTTAGACGCATGTATGCTCATGTCTTGAAAATGTCATTAATAGAACTCTCTTGCCTAGAGGAAGATAATCATGCGAGTTGATGAAGATAGGAACATGTCAGATGTACGAGCCATTCATAGATTTAACCAGTGGCGGCTCGTCATTAAGGGCCAGGAGGGCCGGGCCCCACCACAAATAATGTGTAACGGGTATTTATTATTTAATAAATTAAAATATAACATAACCAAAAACCATGATTTTTCCAAAAATATGTGTCTGGCCCCACCAACAAAAGTGAACACGAGCCGCCACTGGATTTAGCAAAATGTCGAATGCTATCTCTCAGATGTAGAAGACATATTTGCTAGTGTAGAGAAGAAGTGGGAGACAATAACAAGTAAGGTTACATTCATTTGTTTGAGGTTAATGACCAGATCGAGACAAATAGTGAATCAACAGATTGGAGACGATATAGAATCTAGAAATATTTATTAAAGCAACATGGATGAGGCGAACGTGATCACTCGTGTATACATACAGGGCCGCGCCGTGTAATGATACAGAGAGGCGGCCGCATCAGGCGAGATCGTAAGGGAGGCGGCATGAGCAGCGAAATCAAAATTGAAGGTTATTTTAAAGAAAATAATTTAAAGGGCGGCACTTTGAAGGCGTGCATCATACTGAGAAAATATACCGCAGGGCCCTGTATATATATATATATATCTTTCGTATCGTTATACATTACAATTGGTCTGCAAGCAATTTATCTGTACCGATGTAATACTGAACAACTCGTTCAATTGATTCTATGAAATTGCTTCCAACGTTTCTCCCCTCCCAGTAAAATTCGTTTCAGAGTTTCTCTAAGGGCGTCCTTTCTTTCTTGAACCATTTGTCTTTCATGTCAGTGCCTTCTTTGTAATATTTTGATCATTTCTTCTCAGAGTATGCCCATAGAGCGGATAGAGCGGTATGGAGAACTTGCTTGCAGGCCCTATGTAAAGTATACGGTACGAGAGGAATTATTATATTTATTATGAAATCGTAGCAATGCTCGCCTGAATGACGAAGGACACTTGTGATGAGGAAAGCAAGCCTTCCCGTAAGAATCAGCCAGAGACGCCTGAATTCATAGGAGGCGAACGGAAAATAACCCCCAATTAAAAAACTCCCAACAATTTTTGTTTTCTAGATAGTAAATATGTGTGAATATTGACTAACGATAAATTGTATCCTATCTAATGTGTTGTTTCTATAGAGCAAATATGTACCAATGTTGACTAATGATGATGTGTGTCCTCCCTGATACTTGGTACAGTACACATTTGTATATGCCATAGATCGTCCGAGATGATAGGATAGATTAAATTTCAAACTAGAAGCTATTACTACACATTGTATATGCCATAGATCGTCCGAGACGATAAGTTAGATTATTGTTCTAACTAGAAGCTATTATCTTCAGGCTTTATGATTCTACACTGAATGGAAATCTCACAGTTACTTGAAGACACTGTGTTTATGAGTAAGATTAGACCAAAGATGTATAACTTATCACAGGAAAACACACTAAACAGATGATTTAGAGGTAGAAATAGCGTAATTAATAGGAGATTTTACAACAAATTCTAGACTTTAAATTAACAACCAAACATAATTGTAACGAATAAAGTCAGCTTTCAGAGCAATAACAAAGGAAATCAAATTATAGCTAACAAAGCTATCTATTGTACTCATAGCTTTCTTTCTTTTTTCTTTTGTATTTTCTTCAATTCCGTTTTGTTTGACAACGTTAGGATAGAAGAGATTTCTAGAAGCGGCTTTTGTGTGCGGTTCATAAACAGCATTATTTTTTCACCTCCTCTTATATTTCTGAGGCCCACATTTTGCATAGTTTTCAAGATTATGAAATGTAAAAATGATAATTCGAATTATTAGTTAATACACGACAAATATCAGGTCTAAAAGATCTAAAGGCGGTTTCCCACATATGACTCTATCTCTGTCGACAGAGATGGCACGCCAATTGCCAAAAGTGCATCGGGTTTCCCACATATGACTCTATCTCTGTCGACAGAGATGGCACGCCAATTGCCAAAAGCGCACCGGGTTTCCCACATATGACTCTATCTCTGTCGACAGAGATAGCACACCACCTGCCGAAAGTGCACCGGGTTTCCCACATATGACTCTATCTCTGTCGACAGAAATGGCACACCACCTGCCGAAAGTGTTGCACATAGCATGAACTCAGGAGCTTCAACAACAATCATTGGGATCTCATGACAACTTACTCACGTGACTCTATCCAGATTCGAACATACAACCTTCAGGACGACAATGTAATGTCAAGCAAGAAACAAAAAGTGGACAACGAATGTGGACACAAAAGAGTGGACACTGTCCAGGAAAAAGGGACTGAGGATTATTTCTTTCTTCGGCATCGCTATAAACCTGTGTTAATCTGGATAATGAAATGCCGTTAGCTAAAACACCATGAGATTTGGATAGACTTTTGCGGGAAGTTTATGCATAATCTTCTCATAAAATCTATAATCTAATCCTTTATAGTTTATTGTCCATCTCTCTTTCTTTCTCACTCTTTCCATTCACCCCTCACGTTCCCGTTCTCTACTTCCAATCAGTAATAGGATTACTATATTAGGCAAGCTTGAGCATGCAAATTAATTTATAGAAGGTTTTCAAAATATGAGAGTAGCCTCTACATCCTGAAATGTTTCAGGTCCGACCCATGACATATTAAACGTTGAACATCTCTGATATGAAAATATCTCCAGGATTTTGATATAAGAATGAAGTTATAGCAATCTTTGATTGAAGATTGAAGTTACAGCAATCTTTGATTGAAGATTGAAGTTATAGCAATCTTTGACTAAAGACTGAAGTTATAGCAATCTTTGACTAAAGACTGAAGTTATAGCAATCTTTGACTAAAGACTGAAGTTATAGCAATCTTTGATTGAAGACTGAAGTTATAGCAATCTTTGACTAAAGACTGAAGTTATAGCAATCTTTGATTGAAGACTGAAGTTATAGCAATCTTTGACTAAAGACTGAAGTTATAGCAATCTTTGATTGAAGACTGAAGTTATAGCAATCTTTGATTGAAGACTGAAGTTATAGCAATCTTTGATTGAAGACTGAAGTTATAGCAATCTTTGACTAAGGACGAAAGTTATAGCAATATTTGACTAAATACTGAAGTTATAGCAATCTTTGACTGCCTACTAGCCCAGTATGCTATCCACTTTGCTATCGTCGATCGATAGTTAGTAATCTGTCCATATGTTTGTGGCTATCCACGAATAACATCGACAGTCAGCAAACATGATACTCATGATACTTCAATAATAAAAGAGTTATTGATTGTTTGATTGATACATTATCATTGCACTTCGGTGAGTAACCATGAGTACTCCGATTTCTTTCTTACACCAGAAGATCTCAGCTGCAGTGCACAAGCTCCGCAGCACCGGCGAGGGTCCCTGATGTAATATCGAAGATGGTGAAGATATTTTTTAGGACACTTATTTTTAATCTTTTCCAATGAATTTTGTCATGGCAGCGACATTCCAGCCTGATCTTCTCGATTTTCAATTGTCAAAGATTCTTTTACGTGCTAAAACTGGACCCACTTTTCATCGTTCGTCTTCGATATGACTAGGAACTTGATCTCACCTACACTGAGATCAGGGATCTATAGAAAAATATATCCCGATGGCTCCACGAGGAAGCGAACCGAGAACCTTTGACACGAGAGACGAGTACTTAACTTCTACGCAACCGAGACCCATAATAAAAAATATAAACAAGAAATCAATGATACAATTACCAAGTATCATCATGGTTGTTAGTCAGATTTACAAACATATTTACAAACATATTTACCAGAGAAACCATTCATTGTACTACTCGGCTACACCGTAAACATTTACGTTCAAACAATGCAATAGAATAGTAAGCAATAACGACACACCAACATGTGCGGAATGAATTGTCTAAAAGTAACAACTATCAAGTTCCGCAGAGACTTGACCACAAATGTACAGAACACTAGAACTAATGAAAGATAATACCCATGAGGACAGAAATAGTGAGCAGTAAATGTTGTTTGAATCGTTTGTGTAAAGTCTAGGAAAAAAAAACACCGCACAATTGTAGAGTAATATCGTAACGATAGTCGTGCGAGAAAAGTCTAGACTAGGTCGAACATTGTGACAGAGAGAAAGGTCGTTAAACTAGGTCGAACAATTGTGATGGGTCTGACAATATAATGAATAAAATTTTAAGGTAAATATTTCCAAAAACATGAAGTACTTCAGAGTAGACTAGTGAGACAGGTTAGAATAGTAGTATAGATGTTTCAATTAGGAGTACTTTACAATAGAAACAGTGGCGGCTCGTCATTAAGGGCTAGTAGAGCTGGCCCACCAAAAATAATATATAACGTGTATTTATTATTTTATAATTTAAAATATATCATCCCAAGACCATGATTTATCTGGAAAAAATGTCTGGCCCCACCAACAAAAATGATCACGCGTCGCCACTGAATAGAAGAAATAAGAGGGAATAGAATAGTAGTTGTTTCAATAAGGAGTACTATACAATAGAGAGGGGTTATTGTTTATTGGTTTCTAAACTGACGTCGTTGCACTCCGGGAAGACCCATAGGTGCTCAGCCTCACCCAACAGATATTGAAGAGTAAGAATACTGATGGTTCCCGTGGCTCGCTAATTAAACACAATTCTCACTCTGCCCCTCAGGCATCCAGTTCTACTTGTGTAACGGGTAACTCGAAACTGCTTAAGTCACTGTATCGATTCAATATCTATTTAAGTGTCTTCGTCCAACAGACAGTCGGGAAGAGACCAAAGAACATCCCTTTTATCCATATTCAACTCGCCAACAATCGATTCTGTTGATGCAAGCCTGTCCACTCTCTCATTACCGTAAACACCCGCATGCCCAGGATAGTAGATCCACGAAAACCTCTGGAGGTTAGAAACTTCTATAGACGACATCCATTCACACCAAAACCTGCCCTTTTGGTTCGACTGAGAGTCAGATACAACAACGGCCCTAGTAAACAGTCTCAGAGGGTCAATGTAAAGCAGCATTGGTGCAGCCCGAAAAGAACGACATACCAAATATGCTAAGAGATTGATTAATCAACATCGAACTGACGTGTTGGGCCACTGGATGCTGCTGGATTAGTTGAGGTGGAGATTGGAGCACCTATGGACATGCCCGTTGTACTATGATGATAGTGCTCATATAACTGATAACTGAAAGCATCAGATGATTATTTTCTATATCAAAATGTACAGAATTGAAAACTATATTTTAACAATTTATATTTTTGCATTACAGAGAGAATAATACGCATATAACATCAAAATCACCTTGTGAATTTGTTTAAAAAACCATTTTGGTATGTTAGGCTGCTTGTCGTAGAATTGATGCAGATCGAACAGTTTCTCAGGTGGTTTGTCATGTTGAAAGAATTAGCCGACTACAATAGCTCCAAGGTAAACCAAGTATGAGTTTAATACCGGACAAACATTGGTAAGAGAAGGCGGCCGACGTTCTGTTGACCATATCACCATTGTATGTTATTGATCAAATGAAAATTAGAACCTGACACCACATTCCTCGATATACCACATGCCCCGATATACCACATGCTATTAACGGGTTGTTTACCATTTTAGTTTATGATAGAAGAAAACTAGTCACAACAGAGATGAAGTGTCTACGCAGAATGCTGGGTGTAACAAGAAGAGACCGGTTGAGATATGAAGACATCAGGAAAAAGTGGGTACAACATCAGTACTAGACTTCATCAAGAAACAACAAATCAAATGGTTTGGCCACGTAAGCAGATTACCAACAGACAGTGCACCTCAAAGAGCAATGCTGCTCGATACAATGGGTACAAAGCAAAAGGCCGGCCACGCAAAAGATGGACCTCAGAGATAACATAGGCGACGAAAGATACTATCTACGAAGCGCATGTAAGGGTCCGTTTTAGAAATCTCTTCTTGACCTGACGCTGTGAGGCAAACAGGATTGGAGAAAGAAAGTGAATGATTGTGTTTTTTTTTCAATGTATGATTGTAGTTATCAAAAACCTCTATCTCACACTTTGTTTATTCCAGATAAAAAAAATAAATGAGAAAACTGTCCAGATATATTGCTCATATCAAATGTAACAAGAGAAATATCCATTATTTCAGTATTTAATCTCGTATAGAAAAACGACAGCAGATCAGAAATGATATCTGTCCAAATATTTCCTACTGACCCCGGACAGTGCTTACACATACACAACGTATATATAAACATACAAACTCAGATCTAGATATACACTCGTCGATGTATGCACATACATCAGAAGCAGTGTCTCGTCTTTCTAATGTTCTGATGAAACGTCCATACATACGTCTGTTATAATTCCGTCTAGAAGACAGTATGGTCTGAATCTGGGTTTCCCCCAAAGCTTTATTACATTTCACATGAGAACGTGTTTAACTTGCTGAAGCAGGCAACTTCCAGTCCATTGGGACATTCCAGTGCGCATGGCAAACATGAGCTTCCGCTACGACAGACATTCAGTTTGTTCTATACATTTTCTAATTAAAGAGTATTGTTACCCACTTTTTGATATTTCAATGTTAACGTTGTTGTTATTGTTGTTATGTGCTAATCAACATATTGTCTTTTGTCTCTGTGGTTTCTAGCATGCTAGCAACGCATAGTATGATTCTGCGTCTATGAATTTCCTGTTTACCCAGTTTTTTTTTTTCATTTCCACAAAGGGAAAGGTGTGGAAAGGAGGGCGGTATGGTGGCTATTTTTTTATTTCCATAAGATTTGGTAGGCACTATAATCAGTTTTGATATTTTGCACAGGCAGCGACTTTGCAGCCTCATCTATTCGATGTTATTGCTGTCAAAATTATGTTCTGAGCTTCAAGACAGGACCTACATTTTTATAATCTTTTTGCGATAAAATGAGTGACTTAGTCTGACTTACTATGAGATCTAAGATCACAGACAACAATTCGATCGCTTCAAATGGGACACAAACCAAGTAGGTTTGAACCTCCTTACCTATCTAGTACAGAGGCGTGTTCTTTGCCTGTCCAATATTATTCCCTCTTGTAATTGACTGAAAACACTACATGCTCTAATAGTTTCACTCAAGTTACTATTGAAACCTGTCTAATCCTTCTTTCTCCAATCCTGTTTTGCTCACAGCGTCTGGATAAGAAGAGATTCAGTGGCGGTTCGCCATTAAGGGCCAGTAGGGCTGGACCCCACCAAAATTAAGGTGTAACGTGTATTTATTATTTTATACATTAAAATATATCCTAACTGAAACCATGATTTTTCCGAAAATTTCTGTCTGGCCCCACCAACAAAAATGATCACGAGCCGCCACTGAAGAGATTTATAGAACAAGTCCTTTTATGCGCTTCATAAATAGTATCTTTCGTCGCCTATGTTATCTCTGAGGTCCATCTTTTGCGTGGCTGGCTTTTTGCTTTGTATCCATTATATCGGAGCAACATTGATCTTTGAGGTGCACTGTCTGTTGGTAATCTGGTAGTGTGGTCGAACCATTTAATTTATTGTTTCTTGATAAGTTAAGTACTGATGTTGTACCCACGTTTTTCCTGATGTCTTCATTTCGCAACTGGTCTCTTCTTGTTACCGCCAGAATTTTGCGTAGAAACTTAATCTCTGTCGTGACTATTTTTCTTCTGTCATTTGTTGTCAGCGTCCAGGCAGGGCCGGATTAGCCTAGTAGCAGAAGTAGCAAATGCTACGGGCCCCGCGCTTCTGGGGCCCCGCGCCTATGTGACAGATGGAAATGGGAAAAATAACCAGATGTTATATCAAAAACACGCAAGCTGTCTGAATTTTTAAATGTCGTGTGTGATGGTGCTGAATCCAACGAAATCGAAGCAGAAAATACAGAAGACGTGTCCCACTGTGTAGTAGATGAAAGCAGTGGTATAGAAGAATCATCATTACCAATATTACCATTAAGATCAGCAACTCTTCACGATTTAGCCCCATTTTTTACAAGACAAACTGAAATCGAATGTACAGCAAGTCCTCCCAATTTAGCCATATCATCTTCAAGCCAAAGAGAGGCAGAAAGCACAGCACATGCTTCCAATGTAACATCTTCTACAATCCAAAAACACAACGAAAGTAAAATGTACTCCAACGATATTGGTGAATGGCCAAGCAACTGCAATCGAGATTATTGGATTGTGAAAGAAAGTAGCAAAGTGCAACATATGAACAGTGATTTCATGTCTTAAAAAAAACCCCAAAAACCATACGATAAAGAAAACAATCCCCGATTTTGTCGAAAGTCGTTTTTCACATACACGCATACACCAACGAACAAAACTCACGTGAGAGATTGGTTGTGTTATACAGAAACTAAAGGACAACTGTTCTGTTTTGTTTGCAAAGTGATTGATTTAGGCTGTACCATAGAGTGACTGGTGTATTTGGAATACTCCGGCAGTTAAAATCTATTACAGCAGAAGAGATCTTGAAAAGAACTTCAAATATTGTCAGCTCTTACCAAGAGGATTTGGAAGAAAGCTTAAGCGACGAACTTATGCAATTCACTGAACTTCTTAAAATTAATGTAGCTGCTGCTATTAGCAACGAAAAGCATGAGGCCCTTGAACTGCAATTTTATAAACTTATAATGGAAAATTCATTAGAGTCGTGTTTCCCAAATGTAGAATTAGTCTTACGAATTTACTTGTCTTTAATGATTTCTAACTGCAGCGGAGAACTTTCTTTTTCAACATTAAAGTGTATAACAAGTGAGTTAAGGAACATGATGGGACAAGATCGTCTAAATAACCTCACCTTAATGAACATTGAATGTAATTTACTTAGAGAAATTGATTTGTCTATTGCTATCTCTAAATTTGCTCACATTAAATCGAGACAAGTTTGTTTGTAAAAGTTGTGTTTTATTTTATTATCATACAAAACCTAGGGCCCCGAGCTAAAATTTGCTACGGGCCCCGCGCTAGCCTAATCCGGCACTGCGTCCAGGTAGCATAATGTGGGGAGAAAGATTGTGTTGAACATTGCTCTTTTTGTGTTTATGGTGACATGTTTGCATTTTAAAATTGACGCCACTTTAATACTGTGTAATAATAATAATTACTCTCGTACCGTTATACGTTAAATATTGCATGCAAGTAATTTCTCCATACCGCTCAATCCTGGGCAACTAGCTCACTCTCCTCCATGGAATTGAGACCGATATTTCTTGCCTCTCTCAGCAAAGTTAGTTTCAGGGTCTCCTTAGGTCGTCCCCTCTTTCTTGAACCCTTTGCTTCCCACTTCAATGCCTGCTTTGATATTCGTTGATCATTTCTCCTCAAGATGTATCCAACATATCTCCATCTTCTCTTTCTTATAACAGCTGTCACTAGTGGTTGAGCAGAGATCTCTCCTCAAGGTGTGGCCAGCATATCTCCTCAAGGTGTTTCCAAAATATATCCAATACTGTGTAATATCGTCTGATAAATTAATATCAGCTTTTTGTTCTGGTGAGAGGAAGATGATTCTTGTTTTCTTACTTGTATCGTTTTTTTTATTGACAACCAAATATTCAGAAAATATGCTCAACACATAAGCTACACATATTCTAAAAGTTAATTGCATATTCTTTACAGGACTTTGCAAATCAACCCCAGCTTTTAAAGCTGCTTGTGATTTTTCTAATTATATATGAGACTGCAGTAAAATTATTTGATTAGCGAAACACGTAATCACAAAGTACTATAGTTTTACAAATTACAAAAACAATGACAATATATAGCAGCGTTTCGACCAACAAGGCCTTTATCAAGCAAACGAACAACAGGAGTGACGAATTAAAAAACCAATTACATATGGACGACTAGATACGGAGACATTCAAACGTTTCTAATGAAAATCTGGGAATAAAAACGAATAACGAAATAAATGTAACACAAAAACACATAAAAACTAGAAATAGAAAATAAAATAAGAGAAACAATAAAACATCAAGTAAATATATAGCTTGAACACATGTAATATATGCACATATAGGTTACAAGGCATGAGAAGAGAAAGTACTAAGAAGCATAGAAATGTAATACGTTAAGCCCACGTGGTCGCAAGCTATATATTTACTTGACGTTTTATTGTTTCTTTTTTATTTCTAGTTTTTTTTGGTTGTTGTTGGTGTTACTACTTTCCACCCAGCTGTCCGCAGCGTGATTCGAACTCAGAACGTCGGGGTTAATAGACCGAGGCACTATCCCCTAGGCCACAGACGCTACCGCACATATTCTAATGACCACAATTTACAGTAACTTGAGTTTTGTTTTATACAGTAATATCTACATATATTAGTAAAAGGTAAAAAAGTAAAGGAACCCTTTCATACCTCGTGGTATATAGGTCAATACAGTGTTAGGCCTGTATTATTCATTGACCATCAACACACGATGGGTGATGTGGTCAGCATCACGCCGGCCATCTTTACTTTCCCAGAGCATGTCTGGTACACATTTAAGGCTGTGTCGACCTGAGAGCCGTCGCGGTCCGGAAAAATATCTACACATATAGTATCATATATATCGCATAAATAAAATATGATGATTGGGCGCTGCACTGTGCGCTCCTTTTTCACCGATGAAATCCACCAGAATCTGTCACATGCTACAGTCTATTGTTGGATTCATATGTTATATATACCTCACATGACATGAAGTTAGTCTGTAAGATGATTAGTGTATGAATTATAACACATTATACCAGAGTATCTATTGTGTGATGTTTTAATGATGTTTCAATGACAATGACATTTTAGTGGTGTTTTAATGATGTTTTACAGGCAGTGATATGTTAATGATGTTTCAATGACAGTGACGTTTTAGTGGTGTTTTAATGATGTTTCAATGATGTTTCAATGACAGTGACATTTTAGTGGTGTTTTAATGATGTTGTTATGATGTTGTTAATGATGTTTCAATGGCAGAGATATTTTAGGGGTGCTTTTGTGAGGTTTTAGTGATGTTTTATTAGCAGTGACATTTTACTAATGTTTAAATGATGTTTAAGTGATGTTTTACTGGCAGTAATAGATATATAACATCACTGAGGTCCTAAAACAACATGGGCTCACAATAACAACATAAACACATTTAGCACAGGACAGATAATATTGGATCACCAAGACGCTTAAATATAAATACGGGTCAAATGAGATATGAAATGAGAAACATGGCTGCGGCAAGAGTTTGATGAAACAGAAATGACCGTCTCAAGAATGAAGGATAAAGTGTTCATTTATAATAAAGTAGGCAACGGATGTTGTTGAGGACAAGTGTTTAGTTTGTTAGTTTACTCAATCAAATTCTACCATTAACCTGGTCGGGTTGAGGTAGACGATACTATTAACCTAAATATAATTCGATTTTATAATGCATGAATCGGTATCACCAGTACAATAATGTTGTAATACAATTTTATCTGCAACATTTTATTTCTTATTCAAAATTCGAATTAACACTCTAGTTTTTCAAATCTCATTGAAAAGTCTCAGTTACGATAGCGTCCATTAAGTTTGACAGATTATATCTTCGACAAAGTAAAACCTCTCATTTATTTTTCTATCTACCACATTCCATATCGATCACTTGTCAACCACTTTGTGTGATTTGTATGTGATCTGAGCCTAGGATCATTTTACGTTGTGTCAGTTATGCTGATACTCGCCCGAGTGGTTACTGGGGCCCAAATTTGGGGTGTAAAGAATAGAACCACTGTTACCTGCCATGCATGTCGCAAGAGGCGATTAAGGAGGTTTGGCTGAAATCGGATGCATGTGTCCTAAGCGTGTAGAATATGCGTTTAGAGGCCTACCAAACCAATGTGCAACGTATACACGTTCTTGGCAAAGATCAAACATATCACAAAGAGTGATTAAAATTGGTCGTAAACAGCGAACGCAAAGAAGAAGAAGATGCTGATTCTCGTCCATCATGGGTGATGATGACCACACAAATTTTCATCCAAGGGAATGTAGTTGCGTTGTGTTTGTCTGTGTATGCGTAGATAACTGTGAGCTCGATGCAGGCTTGAAATGTTGTTGTAAAGTGTGGGCAAGGTATACGTGCACTTTTGGGAAGGCCAGTTATGCACCTACAAGAAGTCCAGCACATCCGATTTCTGCGCTGCTTGTTATTTACAAGTGTAGCATCCCTAGGGCCTACATCAGTCGCCTTTTACGACATGAATTATAGGTTGCAGTGGTACTATTCTTTGCTTCGCTTGCGGGCACTGGTACCACATGGGCGATACCTACCACATAATAAAATATAAAGGATAAATGGAGAGACAAAACCAGTGTCAAAAGTTATAACAAAGTCGAACTTTAACCCGACAGTATTTGTGGAAGATAACAGATAGATTCTATACACAACTCATCATCATCATCATCATCATCATCATCATCATCATCATCATCATCATCATAATCATCATCATCATCATCATCATCATCATCAGGTGTCGTGCCAACTAGTGTAGGTGATCATGGATCTCAACAAATCTCTGTCGTTGGTGTTTGCTATCATCTCAGATGTTGACGCTCTTCCGTGTCATGAAGTCAGGCTATCCAACATTTTCTCTCTCTCTCTCTCTTCCTCTGTCTTGCCTACCCTCGATTTTACCGGTTGTCACGATGTGTCCAAACCTCCCTCCTCATCACATGCCCGAAAAGTGATGACTGCTTCTTTCTTATATTGATGATAAGTTTTCTATGTGTCTTAATCTAATTCAGCACCTCAACATTAGCCATTTTAGCAGTCCATGGGATTCAACTCATTCTTCTGTAAAACCACATCTATGTGGCCCTAGAGATTTTTCGATCTGTGTGTTCATTGTCCATGACTCGCATCCGTATATCAGTATTGGTTGTATGTATATACTATTTACATAACTTTTATACACAACTTATATACACAACTTATATACACAACTTTTATACACAACTTATATACACAAATTATAAACACAATTTATATACTGGTTATTAGGTACTAAACTGACATCATTGCACTCGGGCAGACCCATAGGTGCTCAGTCTCCCCAACATATATCGAAGAGTATGCATACTGGTGGTTCCCTTGGCTCGCTGATTAAACACACCTCTCACTCTGCCTCTCAGGCATCCAGTTCGACTTGAACAACGGGTAACTCCAAATTGCTTAAATCGCTGGATCGATTCATTGGTTATTGGTTATTGGTTACTAAACTGACGTCATTGCACTCCGGGCAAACCCATAGGTGCTCAGTCTCCCAACAGATATCGAAGAGTATGCATACTGATGGTTCCTGTGGCTCGCTGATTAAACACACCTCTCACTCTGCCTCTCAGGCATCCAGTTCGACTTGAACAACGGGTAACTCCAAACTGCTTAAATCGCTTGATCGATTCAACATCGATTTTAGTGTCCTCATCCAACAGAGAGTCTCGAAGAGACCGAAGAATATCCCCTTATCCATCTTCAACTCCCCAACAATCGATGCTGTTGATGCAAGCCTGTCCGCTCTCTCATTACCGTAAACACCCGCATGCTCAGGACAGTATATCCACCACGTAAGCCGCTGGAGGTTAGAAACTTCTATAGACGACATCCACTCATACCGAAACCTGTCCTTCTGGATCTTGTGAAGCATCGACTGAGAGTCAGATACAACAACTGCCCCAGTAAATGAAGTCCCAGAAATCCAATGGAGGGCAGCAGTAACGGCCTCAACCTCCATCCTCATACTAGAAGTAGTTGTCCTGTATGCCCCACTTCGCTCTGCAACAACCCTACCATGCGCATTAGCCAAGAAACCCAGCCGGATTTATCACCACGTTGAACCGACCCATCGGTATATACAACAACATCATCATCCCTTGCATTATCTTCTATCAGCTGCTTAACTGCGAGATCAGCCTTCATGTTGCCCCAATCTCTACATGCTCTTCCAAGAGTAATGATAACGTTGAGATAGTTCATCATGCTTCCATCTGTTGGATCCATTCTTCCCTTTTGGTAGAGTCGCAACCGTAGTCACCTGGCCAATCGTTCTCTCAGCCTGGGCCATCCACGACATGCCACGCTTGATTCTCGTGCCCTTAACATCATTAGTGTTCTTGTGAAGTGGATGTCTCTTATCCGAAGTAACCCGCATATATGCCTTGGTTTGGGCGATTGCATGACGGGAGCGTAGTGACAGAAGACCAAGCATATATCTCATCTTCACAATGGGGGTATCTCTAGTGCAGCCCAGAACTATACGCATACCTTCATTCTGAACCCGTTCGAGTCGTTCACATTGTGATCTTGATATCGTAAGAATTCCGAGTCCGTAATCTACCACTGACATTACCAGTCGATCGAACAAAAGGCAAGTAGTCTCTGCTCAAGGTGTGCGGCCACCATAACTTTAAGAGCCGAAAAGACCACGCTTGCACCGTTGTATTGTCTGTTCAATATGGTGTTTGAAAGATAGACTACGATCAAAGGTTATTCCAAGATAGTGAAGCCTGTCTCTGCGCTCGATGGTATGTTCATCAAAGATTACACAGGGTAGGTCAGCCTTGACGATGTGATTATTCAACGAGCACCACAACATACACGCTTTTCAGGATTGACCTGAGAGCGAGACTCTCTACACCAACCCGAGATGGTATGCAATGTTTTCTGAATGTCGTCAACCATCTCTCGTCTATCTGACCCAGTCCTATATATTAAGATATCATCTGCAAATGTCAATGTCCGACCCAATCCGGTTGGCTGAATTTTAGCTACATTTGCTGTGTAAATATTAAACAACACGGGTGATAGGGGAGAACCCTGGGGTAATCCCGGGCATATACGAGCAGGATCCGATGTCTATGTTCCTAAACGGAGTGCAACGGTTCTCTCCATTAAAGAAGCAGCTATCCAGTTTACCAGCCAAGGATTAACTTTACATTTAATCAAAGCGCACCATTATTGAATAATTCACCTTGTTATAAGCATCCTCCAAGTCGATGGCCACAGCAACAGTCTCTTGCTTGGATTGGAAGCCTTCATAAACATCATATGCAAACGTGCCAGCATTGTTCCATGTCCCTTTCATTGGCCGGTAGCTACCACAGTGTCAGGAGAATGTGGTCATTCTCCAAGTGACACATTACCTTTCTGGCCACTATCTTCTCTAGTAATTTGCCATATACATTTTGCAAGGTGAGTATGCGGTAGCTGCTGAGCAGTTTAGGATCCTTCCCATGTTTGTGGAGCGGTCGTAAATAACTATGAAGCCAATCCTCGGTACCACAGCATTCTGTACACTTTTATTAAAATCCACCACAACTGCATTAATAACAGTCTCGTCCAGCTGTTTGATGTGATGATATTGAACACCATCAGGCCCTGGAGCGGTGCTGTGGCTTGCCTTGAGTGCATTAACAACATCCTCCTTTGTTATTAAGTCAATGTAAGGTTCTCAAGAGCTAGTAATATCACGAAGAGCACTTATGATATTATGACGGTCAGTTTTATCACCTTTTTCTGTCTGTTCCACGAAACGATGAAGGAACCCCTGCCCCTTTTCTGCATCTGTTGTCAAGACGGATCCTGACGAGTCACGTAAAGTAGGAAAAGACTGGCTGATATTCCTCCTGTTCATTTTGCGATGAAACTGCCAGAATTGATATAGAGACTTATGGATCGATTCAACATCGATTTTAGTGTCGTCATTCAACAGACAGTCGCGAAGAGACATAAGAATATCCCCCTTATCCATCTTCAACTCCCCAACAATCGATGCTGTTGATGCAAGCCTGTCCGCTCTCTCATTATCGTAAACACCCGCATGCCCAGGACACTATTTCCTCGTAAGCCTCTGGATGTTAGAAACTTCTATAGACGACATCCACTCATACCAAAACCTGCCCTTCTGGATCTTGTGAAGCATCGACTGAGAGTCAGATACAACAACTGCCCCAGTAAATAAAGGGCAACAGTAACGGCCTTAACCTCCATCCTCATACTTATATACACAACATACTTACGTATCTTTGTCCTAAAACGTCAATTTATTAAGTATCACCGCAACAACCCCACGGTTTTCTCAAGATCAGCTCTGATCACCTCAAATTTGTAGGTTTCGGTATATCGCCGGAAGGAAATTTTCTAACGAATCGACGCTTTCAGAATAAAAACAACAAAAACTCAGCGTATCGAACCATATGACTTTATCAGGCTGCCACAGAGGAATAAAAGTAATTACAAAAGTGATATAAGAATACACATGGCCGATTAAAACAAAGTTCCAACGCACATCATCATCATCATCAAATAGCTTGTCCTGATCAGAACTTTGCTACCCCAACAGTCCTCCGGAATTTCTCTCTCTCATAGGCCAGATGTTCTGCCTATGCAGTCGTCATGTTCAAACCATCAGTTACATCCTGAATCCATCTTCTCCGTGGTCTTCCTCTCTTCTCTTTGCCGCTATCCAACTCACACAAGTACGTAAAACATTCCATCCCTAAGCCATGTCAACGTCATCAAGTTAGCAGTGACGTCGTTTCAAGTACACATCAGAAGACGTGACCGACATTGAGATAATATGCTGAGTATGGCAACTATGCCTGCGCTCTTCCGTACATGGATTAAACATCTTCAACTCTATGACGTTTGCCATCTTATTTTTGCGTTGTTGTCATTTTGTGTCACTATTTAACACTGTAGCTGCTAAGGACGTATATATACGTTTTCACCATTCACTTCTAAAGACGCATTAACACGTCTGTTATTATTCTCCTCTGTGGGCTAAAAACATGTTAACACGTTATACATTGCTATTGTCACTGCTATAGGCGTACATTCACGTTTGTGTCCTAGAAATAAAGAGTAGCTATTTTTAGCTCAACCTTCAGAAAGTATGTAGCAGCGAAAGGGTTAAGGATTGTATCATCAATATAAGAAAGAGGCAGTCATCATTTTTTCGGGCATGTGATGAGGAAGGGAGATTTAGAACACATTGAGACAACCGGTAAAATCGAGGATAGACGAGACAGAGGAAGAAAATTTTGGATAGCCTGACTTCATGGCACGGTAAAGCGTCAACATCTGAGATTATAGCAAACACCAACGACAGAGATTTGTGGAAATCCATGATCGTCTTCGCCAGCCGGCACCTGATGATGATGATATTATGATGTCTTGATTATGCCATTAGTTTATTATATTCTCTGAAAATGTTTTAGAATTACTTTGTTTTTATTGTTTGATCTTAGATAAAGACATATTAGTCGTTACGTGATCTTGCGTCTTGCTGTGGAGATGTGCTTGTCTACAAAAGTCCCATTCCATGCATGTTTCTACGAAGTTAAGTAGGTCAGGCGGTGGCGGTTCGTGATCTTTTTTGTTGGTGGGACCAGACTCAAATTTTTGTGAAAAATCATAGTTTTGGGTTAAGTTATATTTTAATTTATTAACTAATAAATATACGATAAACATTAATTTTGGAGGGGGCCTGACCCCACTGGCCTTTAATGACGAACCGCCACTGAGGTCAGGAGAATCGTATGTTGTCTAAAGATTCTGCAGACAATGGACTGACTTCACTGCATCGGGTTTTACCCTATATGTATCGGTTTCTCTC
The DNA here is from genome assembly GCA_020796225.1 of Arion vulgaris. Taxonomy (NCBI): domain Eukaryota; kingdom Metazoa; phylum Mollusca; class Gastropoda; order Stylommatophora; family Arionidae; genus Arion; species Arion vulgaris. Next base: position 14,024,051 of record CM036769.1, read on the forward strand.
CGCATTCATGGCCCGTCACTTGCCGAGAGTATTGCATAAAGCATGAACTCTGTAGCTTCGGCAACAATTTAGGATCTCTAAAAAATGTACTCGTGAACAGAAGGGCGCTGCCCGGATTGGTACTCACGACCTTCAGAACGTAAGGCAAAGTTACTTTAATACTCTCTACATCATAGATTCCCAAACTTTTTCTGCCCACCGCCCACTTTGCACAACATAAACTTTGTAACGCCCTCCACATTATAACATACTGTATGGATTTGGATAATTTTAAGATATAGATTGTTGTATATATATATTTGTATATATTAACACATGGTTTCCCGTTATAGACTATGTGAAAAAATGTAATTAAAAAAAACAAGAAGAAAACCATTCAAAAGATGAAGGGACGGCATCAAGAACAATTTTAGAAAAATAAATACCAATTTGCAAAGTACATTAAAAATCACAGGCACACATCAGATCCTTACATTTCTCTCTCTCTCTCTCTTTCTCTCTCTCTCTCTCTCTCTCTCTTTCTCTCTTCTCTCTTCTTATGTCTCTGTTTTGTAGTATTCTTTATGTATAGTGTTGGGCTGCTGGCCTGTACCATCCCTCTTGGTTGACTTTTACGCCGGGCGAGAGCAGACAATGGTTTCATTTTTCACTATCCTGGAAACCACACGGGTATGGAGAGGGGTGGGATGGTTGAGTGTACTTTATGTCATAGTGTTCAAGTACAGGATGGTTATAAAGTCGTTGAGCACTGTGACTTTAGATAATTCTTTTAGTAATTATGTCACGAATGATGGTGATTTACGTCATGATTTTCTGAGTTCCATAATCCTGTGTGTTCGACCTAAGGTGACCCTGAGGCGAACTTTTCTGAGAGAGGCAGAAAATATCGGTCTCAGTTCCATGGAGGAATTGAGCGAGTTGCCCAGGATAGAGCGGTATGTAGAAATTACTTGCAGGCCCTATGTAACGTATAACGGTACGAGAGGAATTATTATTATTATTATTATAATCCTGTGTGCAGTAGTACACAAGCCGTTGTTATATTCACGATTTCATTGCTGAAAGGAAATCCTATTAGCCATTGAAAACTGGGTATTTTTGGTGGAATATGTCTTTCGTAATGGTGGCAAATATACTGAAGAATTAATTCTACAATATGTTATACGATTTCCAGACTCACAAGTCGTGTTCACAGCCACTTTACCGAATACAAGCCAGCCAAGAGCAGTAGTATCTAGATCATAGATTCCCAAACGTTTTCGGCCCACTGCCCACTTTGCATGACAAAAACTTTGTAACGCCCCCTCACCATTACAACAGCTTGCCAACGCCTCCCCCATATATATACATGCTCTATTTTCACTTTGACATAGACAATTGATATGTATTTCTGTCATACATGATCAATTTTCAAATAATTATATACACGAAATAGAAAATTGATGAAAAATTGGATCGTGTAAGACGGCATAAGATGAACTAAAATGCAGAATTCAAATTTTTAATGATTATTCAATCGCAAAATCACAAAACAAACTCCTCCCAAATGCTTCTGAACCCACTACGCCCCTTCCCTATAACGCTTCAGCGCCCACTTGGGGCGGTACGCCCACTTTGGGAAACGCTGATCTAGATGAATAATAACAATATATGTTACTATTATTTAGACGTCTTTGAAACCACGTTTCCGTGACGAAGACTTGCCCGGGCGTAAATGTCAGCCTGCACAGCCACTTTATAAGCACTCTATATTTTTATTCTGCTCGGTCATAGACTCATATAATTTTACAGCACAGATTTCTAGTGTTTTACGCCCTAGATTCATATCATTTCATAGGCAAAACACGTAATCACAAAGTACTGTAGTTTTACAAATTACAAAAACAATGACAAAATACAGCAACGGTTCGACCAACAAGACTTTTATCAAGCTAACGAACAACAGGAGTGACAAATTTAAAAAAAACATGGACGACTACATACAAACGTATCTGATGAAAATTGTGGAAATAAAAACGAATAACGAAATAAATGTAACACAAAAAACACACATAAAAACTAGAAATATAAAAGAAGAGAAACAATGAAAAATCTAGTAAATATATAACTTGAATACATGCAACATATACCCATATAGATTACAAAGCATGGGAAGAGAAAGTACTAAGAAGCATAAGAATGTAATACATGCAACATAAACCCATATAGATTACAAAGCATGGGAAAAGAAAGTACTAAGAAGCATAAGAATGTAATACGTTGAGCCCACGTGGTCGCAAGGTACCATACAACGAAATCAACCGATTCTCCAGAGCAAATCAACTACGATCATCTGAGGAACATGATCGGATGGCTGTGACCTGGACATCGTGAACACCTAAATGGCCAGTATCATTGAAATGGGTGGCTACAGGGTCACAGACCATATATTGTAAAGCTTGTATAATCTATTGTCAAAGATTGAAATAATTTCTAGCATCTAATGTCATAGATTGTAAAAGCTTGTATAATCTAATATCATATATTTAACGACAATCAATGTCTCTAATGACGCAGTTAGTATCTGATATATGTTGACAATAAGATGATCAGATTCTCAAATGCCAGAACGTGATCCTAGCGAATTAAGTGACACACGACCAGGTTCATCAAAGAATTTCAAGAACATATCTCGAGATTTTGAAATGACGGAGCAGACAACTTTCCATAACTACTTAACGTATGGTTACTTGCATGTTCAGATTTCATTTCTGATTAGATTGTCTAAACGTTTTCCTTTTGTATGATTTTCAATCACTTTCATGTTATCATTTTTGTCACAATAGTTCATTCATTTCAAAATTTCAAGTTCACATGCAAAAGGAAATACATTTTTTTTGAACTTTTAAACAGAAAAAAAGTGTTGGAACTGCAGGATATGGTGGGAGTGTTTAATAAAGTAACTTCAGCTGGAAGGAACACACATAATGTTCCCAGCATAAATAACACCACGCAGACAAATAGTATTTGCAAAAGTGAACAGCATATAAGACAAAGAGAACGCCCGAGTGGTTACCGAGGCCCAAATTGGGGTGTAAAGAATAGAACCACTATTACCTGCCACGCATGTCGTAAGAGGCAGCTAAAGAGGTTGGGGGTGGGACTAGCTATTCCACACCGTAAAAACACTAGATGGCTACAGAACGGAGAGGGAACTGAGTAAACGCTGGCTGAAACCGGACACATCGCCGAAGGATAAGTACCAGAGCTTCAAATGGTGCTGAAGATGTGATGAAAAATACGTTCTTGGCAAAGGCTGTTTATATATCACAATAAGAATGATCAAAATGGCCAAAAGAACGATCGCAGAGAGAAAGACAAAGAGAAGGTTGGTATAGATATCACCGACATTACAAGACACTCAGAGAAGATTATTACTTAGTTTAGTGTAGTCGTCGGATCATCATCACTGCACATAGAATTAAATAGTCCATAAGTGTTCCGATCTCCTCCTTAGTATGTCTCTCAGCGTGTGAGAACTAACGACTTCTGTTCTTTGTTGGTTTACTATATTTATTTGGCTACTAGTATAGTGCTCTTGTCTAGCTACACCACATTTGGCTTGGTATTCTTGTATTCTGGTTAAGTAGGTTGTAGCTTCACCACTATTACTGGAATGACTGGTTTTTTTAACGACAGATGACAGACACATTGAGGTTCCTACCCAAATGTAACTGGTTGGAGTAACTGTATGCAAATGTAACTGGTTGGAATCTCTTCTCTCTCTCTTTAGCCTGTTACGCCCTTGGCGTTTAGGGCACAACAAACGCACACCATTCTTCCCTGTTCATGGCCTTCCTCTGTATTGTGTTCCAGCTATGATTCATTTCCTTCAGTTCTTGCTCTATCGTTCTCCTTCAGGTCGTCTTGGGTCTTCCACGCTTTCGTCTACCCTCTGGAGTCCATCTCAGTGCAGTTTTCGTGTCAGAGCCAGTCTCCATGCGCATCACATGTCCAATCCATCTCCAGCGTCGTCTTCGGATGATAGTGCCCATATTCTCTTGTTGGCATCGTGCAAGCAATTCTTGTTTCGAGATAGTAGTCGGCCAGTACACGCGTAGGATTTTTCACAGACAAGTTGTATGAAAGGTGGAGAGTCTGGACATATCCTGTTCTGTCATTCTCCAGCATTTCGATTCGTACAGCAATGTTGACAGCACACAGCTGTTGTAGATACTAGACTGGTTGGAATAACGCTATGCAAATGTAACTGGTTGGAGTAACTCTATGCAAATGTTCTTTAAATGTTTATGTATCATAATTTATACCAAAGAGAACGCGTCTCTGTGGCATAGAGGTAAGGCGCTCGCTTCCCGTTCCAAAGGTCCTTGGTTCGCTTCCTCATGGAGCCATCAGGATATTTCCCCAGAGATCTCTGATCTCAGTTTAGGTGATATCAAGTTCCTACTCCTATCGGAGATGGACGATAAACTGTAGGTTTCCTTTTTCAATTTGAGCACGTAAAAAAACCTTGTTAGTTCAAAATCGAGAAGATCAGGCTGGAAAGCAACTGTCCGAGGAAAAATTCATTAGAAAAGATTAAAAATAAAATTCCAACACTATATCTTTACCATCTTCAAAATTACATCAGGGACCCTCGCTACGGAGTTCGTGCACTGCTGTGGAGATTTTTCAGTGTGAGAAAGAGATCGGATCACACATGGTTACTTACGGACGTGCAATGATGATGGTCCTATCAATCAACCAACCAACTGGAATCACTTACACGTCTCTTAGTGAATTCAGAATATCAGCCTGGTCCATTGGTCGCCCGATTTCTACAGAAGCCATACCAGAAGGCCTATATGAGTTCATTTCCCATTACACCAGCATGCCCTGGCACCAAAAAAACTGATTTTTTGTCAGCCTCCAACTCTTCAGCGACTCCAACCCTTGTCTCTGAGCCTAGCCTGTTTCAATCTTCCTGAGCATACTCATTGAATCACTGAGAAAACATGCATGGATAAAAGTCTCTGACTTCAGCCAGACCATCGCGTTAGTTACTTCCGTTATTTCCATAGTGAGACTGCTTGTAGTCACTGCAAAACCCCCCACTGTCTTCCTTTACAACACCCCCTAAGAGAATAATGTTATGGCCATCCCCAGTTCCATTACAAGGCGAACTATTAAAAGATTAATATGAACATCACCAGTTCCATTACAAGACGAACTATAAAAAGATTAATATGAACATCATCAGTTCCATTACAAGACGAACTATAAAAAGATTAATATGGACATCACCAGTTCCATTACAAGACGAACTATAAAAAGATTAATATGAACATCACCAGTTCCATTACAAGACGAACTATAAAAAGATTAATATGAACATCACCAGTTCCATTACAAGACGAACTATAAAAAGATTAATATGAACATCATCAGTTCCATTACAAGACGAACTATAAAAAGATTAATATGGACATCACCAGTTCCATTACAAGACGAACTATGAAAAGATTAATATGGACATGACCAGTTTAATTGCAAGACAAGCTGTATTGAAAAGCTGAGACTTTACCTCTGCTTCAAATTTGCAGGAACTCAAGATTTTGTATAAACGTAAGATTCACATTTATAATTACGAATTGAGTGACAGAAGATGTCAGACATACCAATAAGATATCATAACACAATTTAATGTATATTTATTTTTATAACATTATATTTGTTCATGCACTTTAAACTGATGTTGACAGCGTCATAGATCAGAGACAAGAAATATTCATGCTCTTTAAACTGATGTTGACAACGTCATAGATCGGAGACAAGAAATATTCATGCACTTTAAACTGATGTTGACAGCGTCATAGATCAGAGACAAGAAATATTCATGCTCTTTAAACTGATGTTGACAACGTCATAGATCGGAGACAAGAAATATTCTTCTTCTTCTTCTTTTGTCGTCACACTGCTACCGGGTTGTTGCCCAGTGTCGTGGTTTTCTGTTTTTGTCTTGCGCTGTTCTGGTGGCTTGTGTGATTGTTATCTTTGCTCTTTCACAGGATGCTGCCACGCCATCTAACCATCTTTCCGTGGTCTTCCTCTTGCCTTCTTTCCGATGTTCTGTTGTAGAAGACTCTGTATACTGTGGATTTTGGATGCATTCTTATTAAGTGGCCAAACCACTTCATTCTTTGTTTATCTATATAATTCAAGCACGGTTTTGTGCCAACTTTATTTCTTATGCTGATGTTGGTGATTCTGTCTTTCTTGTGTTGTTGGTAACTTTTCTCAGGCAACGCATTTCACATGTAGTTTTTTTTTGTGACTGCGCTTTGCTCAATGTCCATGTTTGGCTCTGGTAACACAAAGTAGGTATAAAAATGCTGTTGATCATTTGTTTCTTAGCTGCCTGTGAAATTTTTGGGTGCCTTAACAATGGGCTAGCTGGTAGGTTACAGCATTTGCTTTTGTACTCTAGCCTCTATCTCTCTATCTAGTTTTCCGTCTTCTGTGAATATGCTTCCTAAGTATTTGAATTCTTTCACTTGGTTTATTTTAGTGCCATTGACATGGATATCTAGATTATTATGTTTTCTTCCCATATTCATTATTTCTGTTTTAGTGTTGTTGATTTTCATGTCATGTTTCACACAATTATTGTTCAAAGTGTCAATATGATGTTGTAGATCTTGTTCATTTTGATGTATCAGGCACTGATCATCTGCAAAAGCAGTTCATTTATTTCATCATTATCTGAATTCGACTCTTGAGTTATTTTATCCATATATGCGATAAAGAGTAGTGGTGAAAGGACACAACCTTGTCTAACACCTGATGTAATGGAGAACCAGTCGGTCATTCCTTCTGTAGTTCTTACTGTACTCTGGCTATCTTGATATAAGGCCATGATGTTACCTAATAGTTGTCCTTGGACGCCATATTCTTCAAGGATCTTCCATAGTTTGCACCTGTTTACTCTATCAAATGCCTTTTCTTGGTCTATAAATATAAGCTGTTTACTTTGATTGTATTCAATTGTTTGTTCGCAGATCTGTCTTAGTGTAAATATTGCGTCTGTGCAGCTCTTACCCCTCCTAAACCCAAACTGGCTATTGCTTAACTGGGGCTCTAATATATGTCTTGCTCTTCGCTCCAATATTTTTGCAAACATTTTTCCTATTTGGCTCAAAGAGAATACCCCTGTATGTTTCACATTCTCTTTTGTCTCCTTTGTTCTTCCATATTGGGACTATAATAGCTCTCTGCCAGTCATCTGGAACCTCTTGTGCCTCCCAGGCTATGTTAAAATTCTGGTCAGCCATGTTATTGCTGTTGTCTTACAAGCAAGTAACATTTCTGTTGTTATACCATCTATCCCTGCTGCCTTCCTTCTTTTGATTTAGTGCCATTTCAACTTCGGATTCTAAGATATTCAATTGTTGGTATTTTCCATGTTTCAATTGAAATGTTTCTGTACCTTGTGTTTCGCAGTTTAACAGTTCCGTAAAATATTCTTTCCATCTGTCTTTAATATCTTTGCTGTTGGTAAGAGGTTTCCTAGACTTGTTATTTATAATGGTGACTGGATTGAATTGTTCTTCTCTTAGCCTCATTGCCTTAATGCTTCTGTAAAATTTTCTTGGTGCCTTAGTGCATAGTTCAGCTAAATGTTCTCTATATTTTGCCCAAGATTCTGATTTTGATGACTTTACTTTATTTTTACTATACATTCTTGCTTTTCTGTATTTGGTGTAGTCTTCATCTAATTTTGACTTTTGCCACCTGTGAAAACACTTTTTCTTTTCTTGTATAGACCTTTTAACTTCTGCATTCCACCATGCTGTGTGTTTTCTGTGCTTATTTAACTTTTTAAGTCCACAATTTTCTTTCACTATTTCCATGATATTTGTTTTGAAGGTTTGCCATTCTTTAGTTATGTTGCTTACTCCTTCTAGGGTGTTAAAGGCTGATGTAACTGCTCCTTCAATTTGATTCCTAATTTCATTATTATTTAACTTTTCAATATCTATTATTTCAATTTGTTGAGTTGTACTCCTGTCTTGTTTTCTAATTGGTTTTTGTAGAAATAGTACCACTGGTCTATGATCAGAGTCTAATATTGCATTTGGGATGGCTCTAGCGTTTTGTATTCTCCATCTTTCATTCTTTTTTTGCTAGTATAAAGTCGATCTGTGATGCTTGATTAATATTATTCCATTTATACCAGGTTAATATCTGGCTTCTCCTATGTTGGTAAAATGTATTGGTGATAAATAGATCATGTTCTGCACATATATTAAGAAGGTGTTCCCCGTTGCTGTTGCATTTCGTTGTTGTGTCGCTGAATGGTCCTAGATGTGTCTCCCATGGTGTTCTTCGCTCGCCGACTCTTCCGTTAAAATCGCCCATAATATATAAGCTGTCAGTGCTGTTGACTTCACCAATGTTTTCACTAATTCGTCAAAAATGTGGTTCTTTCTTCTTCACTATATGAGTCATTGCATGGTGCATAAATCTGTATGTAAGTTACTTTCCTCTTACCTTGCGCTGTTCTGATACGGATGATTCTTTCTGATTTATACTCTATTTCTAATATAAATTTTGCTGCAGTAGGGGCAATAACGAACCCGACTCCATGTTTGTTGTTTTCGCCTGGTTGTGTTCCTCGCCATGTAAATATGAAATCTTTATGTATTTTCTTAATACCCTGTCCTTTTTTTCTAGTGTCGGCTACTCCCATGATTGTGATTTTATGCTGGATCATATATTCTACTATCTCTGTTGTTTTATCTCCTAATCCACTAATATTCCACGTTGCTATCCTAAACTCTGGTGTTTTACGTATTGCTGTGTTCTGAGTTGGTGCTACTTCCGCCGGCTTTGTTATTGTGTGTTTGCTTTGAGCGCCGTTGTTACCGCGTTTCTTCCTAAGTATTCCCCACAATTCCTGAGCAATGGGGTTTGAACAAACAAATCCTCTACCGGTTTGCTGGACCTGTCGTAGATTCATCCTTGTTTGAACACTTGATGTTAAGGAAAACACACTAATAAAACATTCCGAAGCACTCCTAGTGCTAATGAATACTGCTCACACCGCCATTACTATTCGCCATTATATTCATGCACTTTAAACTGATGTTGACAACGTCATAGATCGGAGACAAGAAATATTCATGATCTTTAAACTGATGTTGACAGCGTCATAGATCAGAGACAAGAACTATTCATGCTCTTTAAACTGATGTTGACAGCGTAATAGACCAGAGACAAGAAATGTTCATGCACTTTAAACTGATGTTGACAGCGTCATAGACCAGAGACAAGAAATATTCATGCACTTTAAACTGATGTTGACAACGTCATAGATCGGAGACAAGAAATATTCATGCACTTTAAACTGATGTTGACAACGTCATAGATCGGAGACAAGAAATATTCATGCTCTTTAAACTGATGTTGACAGCGTCATAGACCAGAGACAAGAAATATTCATGCACTTTAAACTGATGTTGACAGCGTCATAGATCGGAGACAAGAAATATTCATGCTCTTTAAACTGATGTTGACAGCAACATAGACCAGGGACAACAAATGTTCATGCACTTTTATTTATTTATTTATTTTTTTCGATCCAGAAGCACTTGGGCTTTCAGCTCTTCGGCTCGGTGCCATGGACATCGTAACCCTTCCGTTCGGTGCCACGTACACCGTAAATCTAGAGAACCTGTGATTTTTTCTACCAGCCCACGGAATTGAACCCGCACTCACAGAGGACTTGTCGTCCGTCTTCCACCGCGCTACGAACACGCTGGGCAGGCGGGCGTTCATGCTCTTTAAACTAATGTTGTCAGCATCATAGACCAGAGACAACACTGCTATAAATCTGCTCAAGAAATCTGGAAACAATATTCAATAAATACAAGACTTGCGTGACTAAATATTATCTATTTTGTGTAGAAAAATGAAATGAACATACGCAAACAATTATATATTTGACTTGTCCATACGCTTCTACAGCTATGAGAAATTATGATCTAAAATGACATTCTGAAGTCAAACACAGACGACGAAGAATATTATCTTCATTTGAAAATCGTGGCATATCCCAAAGGACGTAGCCATCAACCACAGTAAACAAGTCGTTGATTTTCTAGGCACCACTTATACGTTCAGTAGTTTGCCATTGCTTTCTGAACGGGTGGCGCCATCGTCCTTTGTTAAAATCAACGGAAACAATTTGCAAGCAAACTGTCGCAGCGTGATTCGAACTCAGAACGTCGGGGTTAATAGACCGAGTCACTAACCCTAGGCCACAGACGCCACTATCTTCATTTAGGCATATGTAAAACGAACGGGAATGAAGAAGTTTCATAAAGAGTAATGTTTTTAAAGACATTTGATTGTTTCAATGCTCAAAGTATTTCCATATCGCTTGATCTCTTTCAGTAGAAATTACCCGCCATCTTCTCAAAGTATTGCTCAATTCAGGAACTCGTCACCTCAGGTAACAATCCTAGCTATCTCCGAAACAAATGCACTAGTTAACCGAACGATGTGGTCTGGATTTGAACAGAAGACCCACAGAACGCTAGATAAACGACGTAACTACTGGGCTACACAGACCAGCTGAAGTGTCTTGAGATTTAAGATTAACAATGTGATTATTTGTTCTTGTCCCTTGATATTCCTTGTTCCTTGATAGTCCTTGTCCTTGATATTTCTTGTCCCTTGATATTCCTTGTCCTTTGATATTCCTTGTCCCTTGATATTCCTTGTCCCTTGATATTCCTTGTCCTTTGATATTCCTTGTCCCTTGATATTCCTTGTCCCTTGATATTCCTTGTCCGTTGATATTCCTTGTCCTTTGATATTCATTGTACCTTGATATTCCTTGTCCCTTGATATTCCTTGTCCTTTGATATTCCTTGTCCTTTGATATTCCTTGTCCCTTGATATTCCTTGTCCCTTGATATTCCTTGTCCGTTGATATTCCTTGTCCTTTGATATTCATTGTACCTTGATATTCCTTGTCCTTTGATATTCAGAATAAAATATGTACTATAAGCGCGCAGACAGACACGCCAGCAAAATCACAATCAACTTCAGAATATATCTGTATTTGTAATTCTTAACCTACATCTCCGCACACTGTACCAGCAATTTGCCTCACTAAATAGTTCAATTTATTTGTTAAAAAATACATATTTAAGAAACGAATGAAAAAACAACCAAAAAAACAAACTAATAGTAATAAAATACGAGCTATTTAGATGATAGATTCCCAAACTTTTACGCCCCCGCTTTGCACACCACAAATTTTGCAACTCCCTCCACATTATAATAGTTTGCCAACGTCTCCCTTCCTTCCCACATATATACATACTCTATTTTCTCTTTGACATAGAAAATTGATATATATATTTCTGTCATACATGGTCAATTATCAAATGATTAAATGCATGAAAAAATGGATCGTGTAAAACGGGCATAAGATGAATTTTAATACAGAATTCAAATTTTAAATGATTATTCAATCGCAAAATCTCGAAAATAATTTATTTTAAATAATTTATTATTAATTTCTTCTTTAAAGAATCATCGACCCCTAATCGGCTGAACACCCCCTCTCCCCTTCAAATTCTTCTGAACCCACCATCGCCCCCTAGAACGCTTCAGCGCCCACTGGGGGCTGTACCGCCCACTTTGGGAAACGCTGATTAAGATATTGTGACTTACAGACACAAAAATGTTGAAAAATAGCAAAATATAAAACAACCACAAGGGAAATCTAGGATTGCTTAGATAAAAGTCTTATTTTACGGGGATCACAAGAAAATCCACCGCATAGGGAGTGACGAGACAAAAAGGATTTACAGATAGACTTATTGCACATGTGGGGAAGATGGACGAATTGCCACAGATAAATAAAAGACAGAGAGAGATAGTGAAAGAGAGAGAGAGACACGAATAGAGCTATAGATAATCTAAAAATGAGTAACAATTATAACGAAACTATCAAGAACTATTCATAGGAGTTTAAACTAATGCGACTGTACGTGACAGTTAAAAGGTTCCCTTGAGATGTGGACTTTCAGTAAAATGAGAACGATGCTTTGGACTAGACAAATAAATCTATCACATCCTCTGTGTCCTTCACTGTTGGATTAGGAAATGAACTGAAATTATCCATAACTTACAACGGGACCATTTGCTCGGACAGTCTAAGAGAAACCAGTACAGGAAGGAACAATACGGCTTGTCAGTAATCGCCCTTGTGTTTAGACTTAACAGCCATTCTAATCCATTCTCAAACAAATTGACGCAGCAAAAAAACCCACTTATTTGGAAGAAATAGGAAATTGGATCATACATTTCATCACAACATTGGGAATCACATGGAGGAATAAACTGGTATCTGCATGTAAATACACATATATTCACGCACACACACAATATATATGAGACTGAAGTAAAACTATTTGATAGGCGAAACACGTTTGCTTGATAAAGGCCTTGTTGGTCGAAACGTTGCTGTATATTGTCATTGTTTTTGTAATTTGTAAAACTACAATACTTTGTGATTACGTGTTTCGCACACACACATAAACTCGCGCACAACTGCGCACACACGCACACAACGAAATACATGACAATATAATACAAAATGGCTGTCTGAGATATTAGGCTTTAACTGAAATTCAATTGTAATTTCCAATTTTGTTTTCGTCTATTTCCTGTCTATCATTTATATACCGCACATTACATGGTATCATATTATAGTCCTTGTCTATTTAAATAATATCAGCTATTATTGCGCAATATACGAATTTGAGAATTAGTAATAAATCCATATATTTCCGTATATTGTAGACTGTACGAACAACGGATATTGCAAGCTTAATGAGTAATGAATGAAGAATGGTGAAATGTGAAAAGGAAATGTATTCGATTGTAAACAACATTTCCGTCACTGAATCATACTGTGAGATTGGCTGGCTTGGCTACATTATCAGAGGGAGCTGCCATGGACCGAAATGACATTCCTCACGCATTGAGAGAGTATTTCCGAAGAAAAGAGTTTCAGGATTGTGAATCTCACTCGCTGACTACACTGAGAAAGATGGGTGTCAATATTGGTGCAGCCCGAATAGAACGACATACCAAATATACAAAGTGATTGATTAATCAACATCGAACTAACGTGTTGGGCCGCTGAACGCTGCTGGATTTGTTGAGGCAGAGATCGGAGCACATATGGGCGTGTCCGGAGTGCTATGATGATAGTCCTCCTATAACTGATAACTGTCTAAGTCTACATCCTTATCAAATTCTTCGCCAAGAATAGACGACATATAGATAGTTATCAAATGTTTACCTTACCAAATAACAAGAATCCATTACTGGAGATAAAGTGAGCTGTAAGCTAATGATTATTCTAGATAATGTGTAAATATTTTCTCATATCTCGTTCAACTCCAGAACGAGAAACGAAAGTTTGTGCTAGTACGAGGTACATAGACATTTCTGGGATTACGGGTCCGGATTCGAACTCACGACATTGTGATCGCAAGGCAAACGATTTAATTACTTCGCTACAGTTACCTACTGGGGTGTCTTAAGGTAAAGATGAATAAAGGTAGAGTGGTTGCACTAGCAAGCAATGTTGCGATCAAGGGTGGGTCTTCTATGGACAATATTGACATCACAATCGCTCTAAGAAAAAACATAAGCTCTGAAGATATCAACGAATAAGATAAAAGGTATTCTTCTAACTCGCAAGAAACCTCAGTAGATACTTCTTCTTCTTCTGCTAACATTCTTCACGGCCAATTTGATCATTCTTATTGTGATGTATAATTGGTCCACTGGCAAGAACGGAGTGATCTACGTCGGGACGATTGTGCGCCCATGGTGACTAGGCCCGCCCGTCCGTTTTCAGCCAGCTTTTGATTTACTAGGGTGAGCTTTCCTAGGTACGATCCTTTCGGATCTACGCCTTTTCGATCAACTTTGCCGTATATTTGGGCTTTGTGATCTACGCCAAGACAGTGAGTTACGCTGCTTTACCCGTTCTGACTGAGAAATATTTCTCGGGCTTGTCAGCTTGTCCTCGGACGGCGTCTTACTCGTATAAAACACCGTGTAAAGTATCGGCCTTCGCCAATGTTCAGGACCCGGGCTTCCTGTTTGATCCGTACATTGTCGGCCTTGCTTTACCGTACATTTTGAGTTTGATCCGGGGAAGGAACATTCTCAGCCTTTTCTAGACGCGTATCGGTGCGTGGCAATTTGCAATTTACCTCGAAAGCACTGGCATGGGGCCGAGTACAAGCAATGTAGAGGGTCGTTTCAGTGGGCACTATAAGCGTAACTGAGGATTTTGCGCTCGCCGTCATCACCCGCCCCAGTTATTCCGGGGATGTTAGTTACGACTGCAATCGAACCTTGCCCAGTTGCCCCAAGGCTGGCAGTTCCGTTAGGCATCACCAGCCTCAGTTCTTCCGGGGATGTTAATTTTAATCGCACAGTACCTTGCACGGTTTTCCCAGGGCGGGTAGTTTCGTTATGCACTAAACGCAACTTGTTCTTTGCGCTCGGCAAACCTTGCCCAGTACATGTATCTGCACCAGGCTACCAATGCGGGGTCAGCTGCAATCTTCTTTCGCACCAACACGAGGGTAGACTTTCATTCGTTACGGTCCTGTCTTATTTATTCTTGCCGACGGGCTGGCAATGTTTGCCCCTCCTCAGGGCTTCGAGCTTCGCCCTACGTGGGCATACGTTTGGTCACTGGATGCACCTCTCATCCATGTCTGAGTAGTTTCGTTGCTGTTTCTTTGCGTTCAGGGACTTGGGCAATATCTTGTTGGACATCGGTCAGGAGAATTGTGCATTTTATTTGTATGTATCTTTATCGTATTTCCGTAATTGCACTGCTACCACTACCAGTAGTTTCCTCTCCCCGATCCCTGCCCTCTTTGCCAGACCAGAACCAGAGTCTGTTTCCAGGGTCACCGCGTGGAGGTTAGGGCAGGGTCTTGGTTAGCGCGCCCCCTCGCTAACCCTGGCTCATGTTACCACCATGACCTCATGAGCCTTTGACCCCCTCAGTAGATACATTACCCAGCATCTAACGAGAGTTGTTAGTCTAAACATACTGAAATACTTTTGTGTTCCAGAGACCCTTACGATCAGTGGCGGCTCGTGATTATTGTTGCTGGTGGGGCCGAACACAAAGTTTCGGAAAAATCATTGTTTTGGGTTAGATTATATATTAGTTATGCATGATTGTTAGTGGGGGTTGGTCCCACTGGCCTCTAATGACGAGCCGCCCCTGCAAACGATTGTTGCCAGAGCTACCGAGTTCGTGCTTTGTGCACTACTCTCGGCAGGTGGCGTGCTATTTCTGCGGAAAGGGACCGAGCCATATGGGGTAAAACCCGGTGCAATGAAGTCAAACCTTCTGCTTAAAAACCTTTTTAAAAAACTGAAATACTTGCTTACGAGGAGATGGAAAACATAATAGACGTGTCAGATGACCATGAACTTGAAATGAACATGGAACATGGACGTTCTTCTTTTTCTAACCCCGTGATGCCTCATAGTGTTAGATTAAGAAGAGACTTATGTACATGGTGTCTTTCGCTTTCTCTATTTATGTTGTCCTTCGTTTGCGTAGACGACCTGTAGTACTGCATCCACTGTATCTGAATGCAATGTCCGTTAAGGCGCACTGTCTGTTGGTAATCTGCTGATGTTGCCGAATCATTTAATTTGTTTTCTCTTAATGAAGCATATTGATATCTTTTAGTTCGCCGGTGACCAGCTATCCTCCATTTTCGGATTGTGCATTTTATAACACAATCACACTGGTCAGAAAAAAGCATTGGGAATAAAATTAACAGAGCTCACAGTGTTGCACTGTGCACTAAACTCAGTAGTTCAGCGACAAAACCGGGTTCTACAATTCTAAACATGAGGAAAATGTGCACAGAAACAAAGAACACGCCAAGGTCTTAACGGCTCGCCTGCCTTTCCGACATGTTGGCCAGCCCTTAACAAAGAAGGGAAAGAAAGAGATTGCCACAATCCGACGATCTTCAGTTGCAAATCTTAAATAAATTAGTCATTTTACTTCAAAAACATATTAAAGTTTAGTCAAGAGACCAGACAATATCGTAAGAACAGTCTTTTAATATGTCTTCTATTGAACAAAGCAAATGACTATTGTGTTGAAATCATTTCTTGTAATCTAAATTAAAGCTATATTAGATATTACTTATATTGAAATATCTCTAGCGGACAACAATATAAGATCACACTTGGGAATTTTATGATATAATATTCGAGTCTATCTCATTTAATTGTCCGCCTGCTCAGCGTGT
This sequence comes from Arion vulgaris, assembly GCA_020796225.1. NCBI lineage: Eukaryota > Metazoa > Mollusca > Gastropoda > Stylommatophora > Arionidae > Arion > Arion vulgaris. The sequence continues at coordinate 14,040,424 of CM036769.1, forward strand.
TCATAGCGCGTTGGACGACGGGTGACAAGCCCCGTGGGAGTGCGATTCAATTCCGCGGGCTGGCAGAAAAGTCACAGGTTTCCTAGATTTACGGTTTTCCTGGCACCGAACCGAAGGGTTACGATGTCCATGGCACGTAGCCGAAGAGCTGTCAGCTCAAGTGTTTCTGAATGGGGAAAAAATCTCATTTAATTATATTATAATGTTTTACTGTTTACAACTTGGTATTTTTACTACCTCAAAAAACTGATCCATCCTGTAATTCTAAACTTAGTCATTGTCTTGGCATCATGCCAAATTGTTTTGTATTACCAAGATGGCCGACCTAGAACTTAAGATTTCTTTTAGCAATACTCGCTCCCGTTGAATCATTTTTCTTTCTTTCTGTACTTTCATATTTCTTTCAAGACTAAGTTTCTTCTTCTTTGAGGTGAGATAATGGTTACGCTGCAAAATTTTGAACAAAAAGGAGTAGGGAATGTAAGTACTTGATTTACGTAATGGAATGTTCGGGGTACTAGCGATTTTTTAGGTGTTGCTAAGCGAGAAGATGGGGAGACAGGTGGAAACAGAGAGATAGTGACAGGAAAAAATGATAAGAGAGAAAGAGAGAGAGAGAGAGAGAGAGAGAGAGAGAGAAGAGCAGAGAGAAGAAAAAATGGCGGACAATGAGTGGAAAAAGTATTAACCTTCGTTTTCTAATTCTTCTTCTTCTTTAACTATTTCTATTTCAGTGTTCATTTGAGGATCATCTTCAACGCACATCAGACATGTTCAATGTTCATCTGAGGATCATCTTCACGCACATTGACATGTTCATTGTTCATTTGAGGATCATTTCAACTACATGACATGTCAATGTTCATTTGAGGATTATCTTCATCGCACATCGCACATGTCCATAATTGTTCCGATCTCCTCCCAAGCATGTATCTCAGTGTGTTTAGACTAACAACTCCCATTCTGTGTTGGTTGATGTATCTACTGGGTTCTCTTGATATATCTCTTGTGGTTTTCCCGTCTTACCGCACCTATCAGTATACATAACTTGCGCAACCAAAATAGAGAATACCCTTTATCTTCTTCGTTGAAATCTTCAGAGCGTATGTTTATTTCTCTTAGAGCGTCGCTGATGTCGCTTTTGTCCATAGAAAACCTATTCTCGATCGTACATTGCCCTTCAGTGCATCCGCTCTCTCATTACCCTTCAGTGCATCCGCTCTCTCATTGCCCTTCAGTGCATCCGCTCTCTCATTGCCCTTATGCATCCCTACATATCATTGCAACCAGAGATACCGTCTTCATTGACTTCAGGTATGTTTCATTCTCTTAGGCTCGCTATCTCATTGCCTTCAGTATCCGTCATCATTGCCCTTCATGCATCCTCTCTCTTGCCCTTCAGTGCATCCGCTCTCTATTGCCCTTCAGTGCATCGCTCTCTCATTGCCCTTTCCCTAGAACGACTGGAACAAAGATGAAGGTAAGTGTCTGATTGTTGCATTTTCTACTAATTGCATCCACTTCCTTCGTACATAACCGGTCTTAATCTTCTGTATCATGCACATAGAGTCGTTGAGCTTGCATGCATGAGTGAATGTTTGCGTCTGTAGCTACTCCATGGATTTTCTCACCGCTATAACCATAGTCATGCTGCTGGTAGTTGTCGCAATGCTCCCTTGCTTCTATCATCGTTTTCATTTAGTTCTAGCCGTAAAGGCCCATGCACATAAACTGTGTGGAATCACAGAACCATCAGTGTAGACAACATTATCTTCCACCGATTCCATTTCAATGACACAGTAACGTTCTTGTACAAGTACTTCCTTTCAATGTTAAATTATGTCATCAAACTTATCCATAGAGAACAAGGAGTTAGTGGAATGAAACATCTTCTGCACAAAAACTGACCGTACTCAGAATCAATGTCTAGTTTATTGCAGTTGATAGCTAAGTAGTTTACTGTGGTAGATAGCTAAGTCGTTTACTGTGGTTGATTGCTAAGTAGTTTACTGTGGTAGATAGCTAAGTGTTAGTTGCTTAGTTGATGGTTAAGCCGTTTATTGCAGTTGATGGTTAAGCCGTTTATTGCAGTTGATGGTTAAGTTGTTTACTGTATTTGATGGCTAAGTCGTTCTTACTGTGTTGATGGCTAAGTCGCTACTGTGGTTGATGGCTAAGTCGTTTACTATCGTTGATAGCACCAATAACAACATACAATAAAAAGAGATAGGGTACTAGAGCTAAGGGAAGACCAAGAAGAAAATAGACAATATCAAGACCACACTACATAAACACGAAGATAACACAACAAGGGTGACTCATCTGTACCAAGAAGGCAAATTAAAGCTCACATCCCTACGCTTAACGACAAGAGTGGACAGCCAACTCCATCTTCCAACCGGGAATACATACTAGAGACAATAGAAAGAGGGATGGCTAAGTCGTTTTCTGTGGTTGATGGCTAAGTCCTGTAAAAGGATATGCCATGATTTTCATTTTTTCACTCTCCATTACATATACTTTATTCTTATGAATATTTGCAGGGCGGTTTGTCATTACGGGCATTGGGGCCGGCCCCATAAAAACCGAAAGGGAATAACTTCCCAGAATAGACAAATAATAGTAAATACTCCAAAAAACCATGATTTTCCCGAAAATTTGTGTCTGGCCCCACCAAGAAAAATGACCACGAGCCGCCACTGAACATTTGTATATATTAATATGTATATATAAATATATATATATATAAGACGACAAACTCCATTACATGTCGAGAAGTGGATAGAGATTCACATCACAATCTTCTAATAATAAAATGTGAACTGTAAATAAAAAAGCCTATGAAATCAATGTTAAAAAAAGGCCACATAACAGTGCATTATTTGAGCTGGAAACTAGGATCAATTTTTAGATCAAGATAAAGAAATGCATTGAGAACCACACACATACACGGGATATAAAAACCAGACCTCTTGATACAGACATTCAATAGGAAAATATCCAAATGACAGTAACAAAAGCAACTGAGCGAACACTAGAAACAGGGAAATAGAAAGCAAGAAACAGAGAGGGACAAATGATTGTTGATTAAGATAGAAGAATAAAAAAAATATATGAAAACAGACCAATCAGTCCTGGATTAATCATGAAACCAAACACTTTCTTAGGGCCCCAAGAGATATACGTCACAACATGTTCATAGGTATCCACAGACAATTTTCCAGGAAGTAAAGTGGGGTTCGGGAGGAGTCGGTGGAAATGAATTTAAAACACATTTTGATGGTAGTTTTCTACACGGAAATGGAAAAGATCAAGTTCAGATTTAGATTTTGATTGCGGGTTCCCTGTATAGAACTATTAACTTCTGATAAATATTGAAAGTAACATACCAACTGTCACCACTATTAAAACAATCCAAGTATTAACATGGCAGTCAAACGACAACTGATAAACTGCATATTTATTCCAACTCTCTGCTATCAGTGCCAAACATGGCCCATGACTAAGACACAAGAAAGAAAGATTACAACATGTGAAATGAGATGTTTACGAAAAGCTGTCAACGTTACAAGGTGAGATAGAGCGAGAAACGAGAATATCAGAAGCATCGTTGGTACTATACCATGCATACAGTACATCGAGAAGCAAAGAATCAAGTGGTTCGGCCATCTAATAAGAATGGAACCACATTTACTATCATCACGTGCCTACAATAATCGACAGGGCGCAGAGCACGAGGCAGGCCAAGAACACGATGGATAGATAACATCTCTGAGTCTCTGCGAAAGCGTGGACTGACGTCAAGCGCAACACACCTGGTGCAAGATAGAAAACTAAATCTCCCCATGGCGCTTTAGGGCAAATGTGGTTAAGATAAGATAACCACAATATTAGTTAGCAACAGGTACTCAGCTGACTTGTTTACCACCCCACCCACCACCCGCCTCAATGTAACCCACCATCCTTTCCTAACCCACCGTCTAAATGTTTGGACGCCCATGGATATGTTTTATCTAGCTTTCATGTCATCAACTATTTCACTGTTGTCGAGCTCGACTTTTCTCGAACGTTTTGAAATTGATCTTAACTATCGATTTCATTATACCATGATTGTTTTTGTCAAGATTGTTTCTTTTTTAAAATTTGACTCAATGATTGAGTATAGAATGAAGAATGTGATTGTGTTATCTGTTATCATATGTCTTCATCTCATTACACAATCCGTCAGTGATTGTATCACTTTCATCACATGTAAACACATATGGGATATGGTAGGATACATTATGTTTCTCAATCATATCTTCTGCTATTGCTATACATGTTGCTTGTCCATCACAAGTAATGAATATCTCTCTGTAATTAATCTCAATCAATCAATCAATCAATCAATCAATCAATAAATCAAAAACAATTACTTGAATCAAGACTAGGTAATGTGTTTACAAACCATTCTTTAATAGATTGTGAAAGCTGGACGCTCAATGCAGAACTGGAACGAAGAATACAGGCTTTCGAATAAAAGTGTTACAGACGGGTACTACGTATTAGTTACATAGAACATAAGACGAATATAAGTGTTACAGACGGGTACTATGTATTAGTTACATAGAACATAAGTGTTACAGACGGGTACTATGTATTAGTTACATAGAACATAAGACGAATAAAAGTGTTACAGACGGGTACTATGTATTAGTTACATAGAACATAAGACAAAGTGTTACAGACGGGTACTATGTATTAGTTACAGATAGAACATAAGTGTTACAGACGGGTACTATGTATTAGTTACATAGAACATAAGACGAATATAAGTGTTACAGACGGGTACTATGTATTAGTTACATAGAACATAAGACGAATATAAGTGTTACAGACGGGTACTACGTATTAGTTACATAGAAAATAAGACGAATATAAGTGTTACAGACGGGTACTACGTATTAGTTACATAGAACATAAGATGAATAAAAGTGTTACAGACGGGTACTACGTATTAGTTACAAAGAACATAAGATGAATATAAGTGTTACAGACGGGTACTATGTATTAGTTACATAGAACATAGACGAATAAAGTGTTAGACGGATACTACGTATTAGTTACATAGAACATACGACGACATATTTGTATAGTTCAAATAAACAATTGAGGCGAATACTACAATCGTAACGAGAACGGGTGTTGGCATGTGTGCTAGATTAAGCTATAGAACATTATGAGACAAATATAAGTGTTACAGACGGGTACTATGTATTAGTTACATAGAACATAAGACGAATATAAGTGTTACAGACGGGTACTACGTATTAGTTACATAGAACATAAGTGTTACAGACGGGTACTATGTATTAGTTACATAGAACATAAGACAAATATAAGTGTTACAGACGGGTACTATGTGTTAGTTACATAGAACATAAGACAAATATAAGTGTTACAGACGGGTACTATGTATTAGTTACAAAGAACATAAGACGAATATAAGTGTTACAGACGGGTACTATGTATTAGTTACATAGAACATAAGACGAATATAAGTGTTACAGACGGCTACTACGTATTAGTTACATAAAACATAAGTGTTACTGACGGGTACTATGTATTAGTTACATAGAACATAAGATGAATATTTATGTAAAGATCAAATAAACAATCTTGCAGGTCGACAAGTACCACTCTTGACAATCGTGAAACAGAGTAAACTGGCGTGGTTCGGGCATGTGATGAGACATAACTCACTCTCTAAGACTATCCTACAGGGAACAGTTGAGGGTGGAAGAAAGAAAGGAGAGCAGAGAAAATCCTGGTTTGACAACATCAAGAGCTGGTCGGGGCAGAGTTTCTCCACACTCGCCCGATGGGTTGAAGACAGAGATTCATGGCGTGCTTTTTTGTGCTGATGTCTGACACCCCTACGACCCTAACAGGTTATGGGCTTTATTATTATTATTATTATTATTATATTATATAATGTGTTTAGATAAGTGGTTCTCAGTAATTTTCAAATTGTGTACCCCATTCATATAGTGCATATTGTACAACTGCTGTATTTTTTTTTTCCGATCCAGAAGCACTTGAGCTTTTCAACTCTTCGGCTCGGTGCCATGGACATCGTAACCCTTCGGTTCGGTACCACGAACACCGCAAATCTGGGGAATCTGTGGCTTTTTCTGCCATCCCGCGGAATTGAACCCGCACACACAGAGGATAGTCACCCGTAGTCCAACGCGCTACGAACACGCTGGGCAGACGGGCGACAAATGCTGTATAAAGACCAACAAACAGCTGTGAGAATAGAAGATGGAACACCAAAGTGGTTTGGCATAGGCCAAGGAGTTAGACAGGACTGCATTTTGTCATCGTACCTATTTAACATATAAGCTGAAATAATCAAGAGGAATGTCAGAGAATCTGCAGAGATGGAGAAACACGACGCTCTGGTGATCGAAGATCACGAGTTACCAGAATTAAGATATGCTGACGATACAGTGCTATTATCTACATCACAAATTAGTATAGAGAACTTGATACGATCACTTTAAAAAACCAGCGAGGATCAAAACCTTTATCTTAATTCAATGAAAACGGAGATATTTACAACTGATAAAACAGAATTGATGGCTAATATATGTGTTAACGGCTACAAAATAGAAAGAGTCGACAACTTTGAATACCTTAGGGCATTGCTGACAAATGACGGGAATGCTATAAAAAAAATTAAAAGAAAGCTGAGCATTGCTTTGCAAAAACTAAAAGAACTAATTAACCTATGGAAGGGAACTGACATAAGAACAAAAATCATGTATTTATGGAGACTGTATTTTCTAGGGAACACATAATCATGTGAGGACATGGAACATTGAGAAAGCCAAAGGTAAAGAAGATCATTAATGTCTTTGAATGCAAATGCTACAGAAGGATACTTAGAATATCATGGACAGAGAAAAGAACAAACACTTCTGTTCTGCAACAGCTTGATATTAAAGAGAGTTGGCTATTACAATGAATAAATAACAAGGAAAGTTAAATATCTCGGGCGCATTAAACGATATGAGTGCCTGGAGAAATTAATTTCGGAATGAATGGTACCTGGAGCAAGAACCAGAGGAAGACCTAGAAGACGATGGGTGCAGCATGTCATTGACGATCTGAGAATGACTGCTGCTGATGTCAGTCAACTTGCACAGAACATAGAGTTTATCAAGACTCCTGTCATGGGAGCCAAGTTCCGGAATCGACAAGCTACTTGATGATGATGATGATACCCCAGTCATACCCATTTCTTTCAATTATCCCCATTGTTTTTAAATAAGCAAACTTGTGTTCAGTGCATTTCCTAACGTCAAATAGTGGTAATTAGGTAATTAGTTGGTAAAGGAAAATTACTTCACTAAAAAGGGCAAACAACAGATTTCACTATACAGTATTCGTGACATGGAAACTCAATTTATGAAATCGATCACTAGCGAATAAGATATTCGACAAACATATACTAACCGATTAAAACTTTGAGCTTTCTTTGATGATCTTTGTTTCTTGCAGTGGCGGCTCGTGATCGTTTTGTTGGTGGGGCCAGACACAAATTTTCGGGAAAATCATGGTTTTGGATTAGATTATATTTTAATTTATTAAATAATAAAGACGTGTTACATATTATATTTGGTGGGGCCAGGCCACTCTGGCCCTTAATGACGAGCCGCTACTGGTTTCTTGAAATCAGTCTCAAAACATGCAATATACAGTAACATGGTAATATAGAAATCAAATGGTAATATAGAAATATGATGGTAATTTGGAAAATTGTACAAGGAAATAAGAAGGTAACTTGGACAATAAAAAAAAAAAAGTTAATTACATATCCTTAATATGACTTTGCGAATCAACCGCAGCTTTGTATCGCTGTTTGTGATTTTTCTAGGCATTATTACGTTCAGTAGTTTGCCATTGCTTTCTGAACGGGTGGTGCCATCGCCCTTTTGTTAAAATCCACGTGAAACAATTTGAAACCAAATTATTCGCAGCGTGATTCGAACTCAGAACGTCGAGGTTAATAGACCGAGTCACTAACCCTAGGCCACAGACGCCACCCTTGGACAATTACGACAAATAAAAACATGTCAAAGAAAATGGTGATAAATGCGTCACAAATGTTCCGGAAACTTTCTCGTCTTGTATTTTCACAACTTAGATTTGTTATTGTCTTGTATGTTATAGATTTGATTGTGTTACTCAATTATTGATAATCTTGTCTGGTAGAGTTGTTTACTTGATTCAATTATTGATAATCGCGTGCGCCATAGCTCTGTTTGTTTTATTGCATTGTTGATAATAGAAAATAATGCAGCCAGATTATGTAGACTTAGACACTGTTAATGGAGAGATTTAAACTGTCATGTATTAATCTTACCTCTAATGTCTTCACTGTGTCAATAAATATTATACTTTATATTATGTTTGCGGGTGTTTAATATCCTCTATTGTCTACACATTGATTTGCTTGGTAAAATACTTCTTGGTTGAATAGTTGTTTTGTCTTCCTATATGCATTATGTTGATACGTGTTTTTATATTTCGGCTTTGTTATTACATTACTAATGTGTGTTTTTATTATTTGTGCAAGCAATGTTTCTGTTTGATACTTCTTTCACGTTGTAATTTTTTGCTTCAAGCAAACTTTCTGCTTTTTGTTTCTTTCTGATATGACTGTATGTCTGTTAGACATACTCAGAAATTTACAATTGTTACACAAGACTTCAAATATACTAGATTGTAACGATAACTTAAAATGGTGGTATATCCTTCACATCATCATCATTAAATAGCTTGTTCTGAGCAGAATTTTGCCACCCCAACAGTCCTCAGGAATTTCTCTCTCCAATAGCTCAGATGTCTGCCTCTGCAGCCATCATGTTCAAACCACCAGTTACATCATGAATCCATCTTCTCCGTGGTCTTCCTCTTCTTCTCTTTGACGTATGCCTCCTTCCATAATGATCTTCTCCAGCGCTTCGTGTCTTTTTATATGTCAAAATATCTCAATTTCTCTCTTTCTTATTTGTAGCATCAGCCAGTTTTCTTTGATTTTGAGTTCTTTCTGGATAGATCTATTTGTTCTCTTCTCTGTCTATGATATACGTAGGACTCTTCTCTGTCCATGATATACGTAGAACTCTTCTCTGTCTATGATATACGTAGAACTCTTCTCTGTCTATGATATACGTAGAACTCTTCTCTGTCCATGATATACGTAGAACTCTTCTCTGTCTATGATATACGTAGAACTCTTCTCTGTCTATGATATACGTAGAACTCTTCTCTGTCTATGATATACGTAGAACTCTTCTCTGTCCATGATATACGTAGAACTCTTCTCTGTCTATGATATACGTAGAACTCTTCTCTGTCTATGATATACGTAGAACTCTTTCTTCCATGATATACGTGAACTCTTTCTTCTTGATATGTAGAACCTTCTCTTCCATGATATCTGACTCTTTCTGTATGACTATTTCTAGTTTTCTTCTGATTTAGAATCTTTCTGATAATCTAGAACTCTTCTCTGTCCAAGATATACGTTGACTCTTAGTAACATTTATATTCAAAAGCAGATATATGCGTTTCCACTGCCTTATTAAATGTCCATGCTTCACGCCCATACTTTGCCACTGGAACGTCGTTATCAACTACAGTAAACAAGTCGTCCATTTTCTAGGCACCACTAATACGTTCAGTAGTTTGATATTGCTTTCTGAACGCTGAGGTCTATTTTTACCGTTTTGTAAAAATCCAAGGAACAAATTTGCCAACCGCCACGGTTTGAACCAGGTACACTTGTAACATATTGTAACGTCAATATAGATGAGACTACAGTAAAACTATGTAGAATGGCGAAACACGTAATAACAAAGTATTGTAGTTTTACAAAATACAAAAACAATGACAATACACAGCAACGTTTCGACCAAAGGCCTTCATCAAACATATTGTATAGGCTAAGCTCAAATCTTCCTTACCATTAGCAAGATTATTTGAATTATTAGTTGAAGGTAAATCGCACACAGAAGAAAGTTGGGAAAAAAAGATAACATTGAAAGATAACAGAAATTTATATGAAAAGGAATTGTCTACGTGTGAGATTACATTTTCCTTAAATGTAGTTAATATAGCTTTATTAATTCTCTATCTCGTCGTTCTCTCTCTCGGTTGCCAAAGTTATGCATACCGATAGGTGCGGCAAGACGTGAAAACCTCGTGAGAAACCCCAGTAGATACATCAGTCAACACAGAACGGGAATTCGTATTCTAAACACACTGAGATACGTGCTTGGGAGGAGATGGGAACAATTACGTTTTTAAGAGTTTTAAACCGAAGAATTGAATTAATTGCACCGGATTTTATCCCATATGGCTCGGTCCCTCTGCGCAGAAATGGTCCACCACCTGCCGAGAGTATTGCACAAAGCACGATTTCCGTAGCTCCAGCAACAATCCTAGGGTCTCTGGAAAAAACTGCACTTGGGAACAGAACGGCGCGGTTCAGATTCGAACCCCCGACTCGCAAGGCAAAGGGTTTAAACACTTAGCCACAGAGATCCCAAGCAATTACGGACATGTCTGATGTGCGATGAAGATGATTGACTTGACAACCTTCAGTACGACAGGCAAACGACTTAGCCACTTCGCCAACGAGACCCCCAATGAGCCTCATTTACTATTAATAAGTGCCGGGACCCGCAAGGGAAGCAAATAATAGTACCACTCAGTGGCGGCTCATCATTAAGGGCAATTGGGGCGGGCCCCACCAAAAAAAAGTGTAACGTGTACTTATTACTTTATAAATTAAAATATAACCTAATCCAAAACCATGATTTTTCCGAAAATTTTTGTCTGGACCCACCAACAAAAATGAGTACGAGCCGCCACTGGTACCACTACGACCTACAAGGCATGTCGTAAGAGACGACTAATGTAGAACCTTGGAAAGCTACCCTAGTAAATAAAAAAGCATCGCAAAAATCGGATGTCCTGGACTACTTGTAGGCGCATAACTAGCATAACGTACAATCGCTCTTAGGCTCAGATCCTATACACATCCCACAGAGTTGTTAACAAGTGGTCGATATGAAGCGTTCGAGGAAGATAAAGAAGAAGAAGAAGAAGTGAGTAATCTAAAAGTAAACAAAAAACTACTGACCTTAGCAAGAAGAAAACGTAAACTGGTAAGTAGCAAATCGCAAACATGGCTACAACTGCAATCAACATTTTGGCTTTCTTGCGACGTAGCAAAATCTGGGCTCGTGGAACACTGGCACTTGCTTCTGTGTAAAATAAAACCAAAATAAGTGAGCATAATTGTAAGAATGGTACCATCAGCAGTTTGGATAATGGCAGCCAAAGCACCGTAAGTTGTAACTAGTCAGTTGGAAGAAACAGCAGTAGTTATAGTTGTGATAGAACAGTTAGCTGTAGGAATAGAAGCAGTAGTTGTAATAGTACATTTAGTTGTATAAATAGAACAATAGTTGTATAGTACATTTAGTTGTAGGAATAAAAGCAGTAGTTGTAATAAGTACATTAGTTGTAGGAATAGAAGCAGTAGTTGTAATAGTACATTTAGTTGTAGGAATAGAAGCAGTAGTTGTAATAGTACATTTAGTTGTAAAGGAAAGAAGCAGTAGTTGTATTAGCATTAGTTGTATAAAGAACATTGTAATAGTACATTAGTTGGAATAGAAGCAGTAGTTGTAATAGTACATTTAGTTGTATAAATAGAAGCAATAGTTGTAATAGTACATTTAGTTGTAGGAATAGAAACATTAGTTGTAATAGTACATTTAGTTGTAGGAATAGAAGCAGTAGTTGTAATAGTACATTTAGTTGTATGAATAGAAACACTAGTTGTAATAGTACATTTAGTTGTATAAACACAAGCAATAGTTGTAATTGCACATTTAGTTGTAGGAATAGAAGCAGTAGGTGTAGTAATATTGCAATTAGTTGTAGGAATAGAAACATTGGTTGTAGTTGTATATTACTATTAGTTGTAGGAATAGAAGCAGTAATTGTAATAGTAGAAATAGTTGTAGAATTCTATGAAATAAAAGCTATAGTAGTTTTTAGTAACAGTGTTAGTAGCAAATGTACCACTTCTCATGATAATAAATCGTTCAGATCCTTCTAAGATATATGTGGTCCACAAATCTATCTATCTATTGTCTATTCCCAGGTGGAAGATGGAGTTGGCTGTCCACTCTTGCCTGTTAAGCGTAGGGATGGGAGCTTTAATTTGCGTTCTAGGGCCAGATGAGTCGCCTTTGTTGTGTTATATCCGTGTTTATGTAGTGTGGTCCTGATATTGTCTATCCATCGTTTTCCTGGTCTTCCCTTAGCTCTAGTACCTGATCTCTTTTATTGTATGCTGTTATTGGTGGCTGGTTGTATTTCATTCTCATTAAATGTCCAAACCACTGCATTTGTTGTCTTTCGATGTATTCGGTGCATGAAGTTATGCCACTCTGCTTCTGATACCCACTCTGCTTCCACCACACAGAAACAGTATAGCAAGTACAAAACAAGAGGAAGACCAAGAAAAATATGGAGCGACGGCATCAAGAACAGCCTTACGAAAATGAATATCAGTTTACAAAGTGACTTTAAAAAGCACACACAAGATCCTTACGACGCCCCCCTCCCAACACACCTATTAAGAAGCAAATGGTGGAAGAGAAGATGTATGAAATTATTCTTATGCACTATTTTGTTTATATGTCTTGGCTGGTGAGGTGACGAGACCGTGTATTGCTGGGGCTCGCAAGGGGAGTATAGAATAGTAATACTGTCACCTACAAGGCTTGTCGTAGGAAGTGATTAAGGTAACGGTCTAGGGAAGCTATCATAGGAAGTAAAAAGCGTCACAGAAATCGGATAATTGCTTTTATACTAAAATCACATACAAATCACATATAAATCACATATAAATCACATATAAATCACATATAAATCACAAACAAATCACAAACAAATCACAAACAAATCACAAACAAATCACAAACAAATCACAAACAAATCACAAACAAATCACAAACAAATCACAAACAAATCACAAACAAATCACAAACAAATCACAAACAAATCACAAACAAATCACAAACAAATCACAAACAAATCACAAACAAATCACAAACAAATCACAAACAAATCACAAACAAATCACAAACAAATCACAAACAAATCACAAACAAATCACATACAAATCACATACAAATCACATACAAATCACATACAAATCACAAACAAATCACAAACAAATCACAAACAAATCACAAACAAATCACAAACAAATCACAAACAAATCACAAACAAATCACAAACAAATCACATACAAATCACACATACAATCACAAACAAATCACATACAAATCACATACAAATCACATACAAATCACATACAAATCACATACAAATCACATACAAATCACATACAAATCACATACAAACACATCAAATCACATACAAATCACATACAAATCACATAAAATCACATACAAATCACATACAAATCACATACAAATCACATACAAATCACATACAAATCACATACAAATACCATACAAATCACATACAAATCACATACAAATCACATACAAATCACATACAAATCACATACAAATCACAAATCACATATAAATCACATACAAATCACATACATCACACACATCACATACACAATCACATAACATCACATACACATCACATACAAATCACATACAAATCACATACAAATCACATACAAATCACATACAAATCACATACAAATCACATACAAATCACATACAAATCACATACAAATCACATACAAATCACATACAAATCACATCAAATCATACAAATCACATACAAATCACATAAATACAAATCACATACAAATCTACACTATACAAATCACATACAAATCACATACAAATCATCAAATCACATCATACAAATCACATAAATCACACATACAAATCACATACAAATCACATATAAATCACATATAAATCACATACAATTCTAGCATGGTCTAGCATTCATAGAAAGAAAAAGCTTTGATAGAATAAACAGAAACAAACTATGGACCATACTAAGTGAATACGGAATTCAGGGCCAACTATTAGACAATATTAGAGCGCTATACCAAAATGCTCAAGCGTAGTACGAACAAGCGACGGCCTAACAGACGAATTTGAATTATCATCAGGAGTAAGGCAGGGATGTGTGCTTTCGCCTATACTTTTCAATATTTACATAGACAGGATAACGCAAGAAACCAAGACAGATAACAACCTCGATAACAACTACAATTTAATAAACGAACTACTCTTTGCAGATGATCAGAGTATAATTTACAACAACGAAAACAAACTTCAACAACACATAAATGCCCTGCAAGCCACATGCGAAAAATATGACATGAAAATTAACACCTCCAAAACAGAAGTCATGACAATAAGCAGGTCAACAGGTCAACTAAATATACACGTGAATAATGTCAAAATACAACAGACTCCAGAATTCAAATATCTCGGGAGTATATTCACAGCAGATGGAAAGATGGACAGAGAAATCGAGACTAGATGCCAGAAGGCAAATGCAGTGACATACCAACTGTCACCACTATTAAAACATCCAAGCATTAACATGGCAGTCAAACGACAACTGATAAACTGCATATTTATTCCAACTCTCTGCTATCAGTGCCAAACATGGCCCTGACTAAGACACAAGAAAGAAAGATTACAACATGTGAAATGAGATGTCTACGAAAAGCTGTCAACGTTACAAGGCGAGATAGAGTGAGAAACGAGAATATCAGAAGCATCGTTGGTACTATACCATGCATACAGTACATCGAGAAGCAAAGATTCAAGTGGTTCGGCCATTTAATGAGAATGGAACCACATTTACTACCATCACGTGCCTATAATAATCGACACTCAGGGCGCAGAGCACGAGGCAGGCCAAGAACAAGATGGATAGATAACATCTCAGAGTCCCTGCGAAAGCATGGACTGACAACGTCAAGCGCAACACACCTGGCACAAGATAGGAAACTAACTCTCCCACGACGCTTCACGCCAAATGTGGTTAAGATAAGATAAGATAAGATAAATCACATATAAATCACATATAAATCACATATAAATCACATATAAATCACATATAAATCACAGTGATTTAACAAATCCTCGATATTGAGAGTTCGAAGAAAAATAAAAAGAATGTGAGGTGGTTTGTCGAGAAATTGGTACTGATAGAACGGGTTGTCAGATGGCATGTCGTACTATAATTGTTAATAGCTTTCAGAATGCATTCTTTACTTAGTTTTTTTTACATCTAACAAGTAGAGCTCAATTGTTGTCACTTGTGTGTCAGTTTCATCTTGTGAAGATGGTTTATATCAAAGTTCTTCAGAGTGTTATGTCCATTTATTTAGTTGTTCTGTGTATTGCTCAATAGCGTTCCATTTTTGTCTTTAATAATGCATTTTAATTTTCTTGCAATTTCCTATTAGTTTCGCAGTTTTATAAATTCTTGATATTTTCTGTAACATCAGCACTTTATGCAATTCATCAATATATTTTTTTTGTTTATCTCTGCTGACATTTCTATGGAAGATTCCTTTTATGCTTTACATTTGCTTCCTAAGCCTTGGAGTTTCTAGTTTCTTCTCAGATCTATCGCCTTGTTTTTACTTTCCTTTATCATGTTTGTAGTTTCTGTTGTTATCCAGTCAATGTGCTAACGTTTCTTTCTTCTTAGCAGTTCTCTGCATATCTTCTTCCATATATTTTTTTAGTGTTGCTTGTGTGTTCTTTATTTGTTTCCTCTACTAACTGTTCAATCATATCACAAACATTAAAAAACAAGATTGAAGCTTTTGAAACAAGGTGTTATAGTAAAGTTCTTAGAACATCCTGGACAGAAAAGAGACGAAACAAAGACATCCCTACAAGACTTGCATATCAAGGAGTATTGGCTCATAAATAACATTATGTTCCGGAAGATGAAATATTTTGGTCACAGTGCTCTGTCATTATTTGTTCAATAACTAATTACAATGCATACACTAAACGTTGTTTATCATCAAATTCAATGTCGTTTACAACATGTGACCAAATTGTATAACAATATGTTTGTTATCTTTTTTTCTGTGAATTTAAAAAAAAGAGAACCCTTGTTCTGGGTGGGTCTCCCGCCTTAAACGCCACAGTGGTCTATGGTTCCTGGAAAACGAGGCAGGGTGCAACCAAGACGACGTTGGCAGCATGACACAAAGAAACCTTAAAACATGACGCTAGAAGAGGCCGGAGAACTTGCAAGAGACAGAGAGCTTTTCAGGTGGTCTGTGTCGAAAGCAACGTTCCGCAAGTGACATGTTACTACTTGAATTAACTGTTCAAGTATCAACTATGTATCTGAGATTGCTACTACATATTATTCTCTATTCTCTTGATTCCTATAATATTCTATATTCAATTGTTGACTGTAGTTTTGTGTTGTTGAATATCATGTACATTATTACATGATTCTGGGACGTATTAGCTTAACGTAGATAACATTTGCTTATTGAATCAGACACAAGAGGGTTGTGAGTTCACTTCCTGGAAACTTGAAAATATTTTGCATGTTTAATGAGATGTTTTACATCTTCACTTAAGAGATGTTTCGTATGTTCACACATCAAGAAATGTTTAACATGTTCACACATCAAGAAATGTTTCCCATGTTCACACATCAAGAAATGTTTCACATGTTCACACATAAAAAAATGTTTCACATGTTCACACAGAAAGAAATGTTTCACATGTTCACACAGAAAGAGATGTTTCACATGTTCACACATCAAGAAATGTTTCACATGTTCACACAGAAAGAGATGTTTCACATGTTCACACATCAAGAAATGTTTCACATGTTCACACAGAAAGAGATGTTTCCACATGTTCACACATAACGTAATTTTTCACATGTTCATACAGAAAGAGATGTTTCACATGTTCACACATAACGTATTTTTTCACATGTTCATACAGAAAGAAGTGTTACAGAAGCTGACACTGGCAGATAGCTGTTTGACATATTCCTAGTCTATATAAGTGTTTGTTGAGTCTGCAGTGTCCGGTGCGTAGTCGAAATATAATGACCTGGTCTGTTCTGCTTAGGTCTTTGAGGGAGTCTTTTACATAATCATATCCAGTGTTTGTCTTCCAGTCTACTGCAGATTTTCTCTGTATGAGGGTTTTGACCTCTTGAAAAGACAAGGGTTGGTAAATTTGCTCTTTGGCACTGCCCTACTTAGCTAAGACATCGGCACTCTCATTGCCTGCAATGCCATAGTGAGATGGTATTCACTGCAAGTGAATTTCTGCCTTTTCTGAAAGTTGAGAAAGTTCTCTTTTTAAGTTTTGTACTGTGCTGTCAGCAGATTTAGCCTCCAGGTCTTGTATAGCTGACAGTGAGTCTGTAAGAAATACCATCTTTCCTGCAGTGAATTCAGCAACATTAAGACATCCTGCCAAGTATTTCTCTTCTGTGCTTTACTAGTGGTGCAAGCTTTTTTTTTAGATTTTTCAGAATGTTAGTATTGCAACATGGATAATTTATTGTCTACACCGGTGGTTTTTTTTAAAATAAATGATATCGTTAAGCTTATCCTTCTCCAATTCCTCCAGCCCCTCAATAATTTATATAATCATCTGTGAGGCATACGTCCCATTTTGAAAACCGCTGGTATAAATAAAAAGCATTATTTTCATCTATTAGTTATGTCTCTGATAGATGATGTACTTGGCATCTTTACATGATCACAATTCGAACGATACAAACGAATTTAAAATGAAGACATGCGTCTAGGTTATAGGTTCTCAAACATTTTCGACCACCGCCCACTTTGCAAGACATTCATTTTGTAACTCGATCTCGCCACAACTGTATGACTGTACCACTGTGCCACAATATCACTGTACCACTGAACCACTATACAACTGAAATACTGTACCACTGAACCACTGTACAACTGAGATACTGTACCACTGAACCACTGTACAACTGAGATGCTGTACCACTGAACCACTGTACAACTGAGATACTGTACCACTGAACCACTGTACAACTGAGATACTGTACCACTGTACAACTGAGATACTGTACCACTGTACCACTGAACCACTGTACAACTGAGATACTGTACCACTGAACCACTGTACAACTGAGATACTGTACCACTGAACCACTGTACAACTGAGATACTGTACCACTGAACCACTGTAAATCGGATTCTAGAAAGCTTGAAACAAGTTTGGTTCTTTATCTTCAGATCTAGTCTGTATTAGTCTGCAATCTTGACAATCACAAAGAGATTGTTCCGAAAGACAAAATTTTGTACAGAGGAGCGGAATACTGGTAAAATTTGACAAACATCTAGCTGCATTTTACAGTATCGCAACTACTGGGTTATACAGTGACATAGTACTAGATCTCTCTCTCTCTCTCTCTCGCTCTCTCTATCTCTCTCTCGATCCCCGCTTAGACCGATGAACCAAATCTTTTCATGAATTACACTGTTGTTTTTAGGGACTCCGTCTCTCCGTACAGCTTCTCTCGAAGCTCTGTGTTATTGGGCCATGTTAGTACCAGATCTAATATACAAAAAAGATCATCAGAACAGATGACCTACACGTATAACGAAATGATGTGTAGGGTTTCAGGTCAAGACACAAAGCGTCCTTATGTTATTATCCCAGATTATGTGATTACAAAATCACATGTACGTCATATGATAGCGATTACGTGACGGCAGAATTCCAAAAATAGAAGATAGTTTTGTTTAAAATTTAGGAATAAAACAAGGAGGTCACATCTGCGTTATTGTCTGTACAGATTTATCATTGATTTCTTAACATCTTTTAGCGTACTAATCGTATGATGATCTGCTTTCAAGGACACAGGTTGAGTTATATATCTTAACCTAGGCAGCTAAATCATCCCCATCATCATCTAGCAGCTTGTCCTGAGCAGAACTTTGCTACATTAACAGTCCTTGTGAATTTCTATATCTCATGGCAGATTCCACCTCAGCACAGGCATGCTCAAACCATCAGTTACATCCTGTTCATCTTCTTCTGGTCTATCTCATAGCGATGTCCCACCTCAGCAGCAGGCATTCAAACCATCAGTTACATCCTGGTTCATCTTCTTCGTGGTCTATCCATAGGCGGATGTCCCACCTCAGCAACAGGCATGCTCAAACCATCAGTTACATCCTGATTCATCTTCTTCGTGGTCTTCCTCTTCTTTGCTTTGCCAGGATGCCCCCTTCCATGATTGCCACCGCATCGTCAGCATTTATATGTTCTACATATAATACAAAATATAACTTATATGTTCTACATTTACATATTTAAATAAACCTACCATGCCAAAAACACGGATCAGCCCAACTTCCACTACACAATTACAAAGCTGATCTACTTCATGTGAGGGTAATAATTGTTACGTACTTTCTATTTTCTTATACTAGATAACACTTGCAGTCAAAGTTCACGGTGTCGAACGACCTGAAACTAACAAAATTTATGCAAACTCACATGTTTTTTTTTTCTTGCTAAATATACTTTATTCTTGATTCACGTAGAGATCACGCTCGCCTTCGCTACTAAGTTTCAGTTGCGTGTTGCTGCATAAATTTGACAAGAGAAAAATTAATTTGCAACCAGTCCAGCGGAGATATGGGATGTATATCTAATCTGAACATATATATGTCTTCTTTTTCTTTTTCCAACGTTTTCAGACATCGATTTGTAAACTTCTAATGTAGTTAGGGGTCAACCGGAGTCCATGTACATCTCCATATAGCTTGTTTTGGACTGACATCGATTTGTATACTTCTAAAGTAGTTAGTGGTCAACCTGAGTTCATGTAAATCTCCATATAGCTTGTCTTGAACTGACATCGATTTGTATACTTCTAAAGTAGTTAGTGGTCAACCTGAGTTCATGTATATCTCCATATAGCTTGTCTTGGACTGATATGGGTATTGGCCATGTGTTTTCTCTCTGTTTCGTGTATGTTGGACATTCTTGCAGTATGTGTGTCTCTGTCATCTTGCTGGTGCCAGATGTACATATGTCAGATGGACCTATTTTATACTTGGTAAACAGATGGTGCCTCATCCTATTGTGCCCTGTTTGGAGCTGAAAAATGACAACCTGTTCTTCTTTATTGAGTTGGTAGTATGTATCCTTCTTTTTATGACCTGGATGATCTCTCACCCATTTGTTCTTGTAGGCCATTTTTATCCGTACTTTTGCTTCCTGATATGTCATAATAATTAAGATGCTCTAACTAGGACATGGCAGCTACGGATCAGGGTATTTATAACTAACAAAACTGTCAGCATTAAGACTTGAAGGCTAAGTTACTAGATATCTTTGGCTAAATCCGAGCAAAATCCGACATTTATAATAGCAACACTTCTAAAGCTTATTTCTCTAGTTCAGCGTTTTCCAAACTGGAGTCCACGGACTCCCGGGGTCCGGAGGTATTCACAGGGGGTCCTCAAGCGCTTGAAGAAATATTATAATCTTTGACATTTCAAACAGAAATTTTCTTTTAAAAACATGTATAAAAACAGTGGTAAACTAGTTCCGTTACGAAATCAAAGGACTCGGACCAGACCAGAGTCTGACGGGACAAAATGAAAGATCATTTGAAGTTTCCCGCAGTCTGAGAAAATGGAGCCAGCTCGACTGTTGGTATGGTGTAATAATAACTCTATCGCTAGAATATTTCCATATATACAAACTTTTGGGGTCCAAGGAAGTAAAATGTGTTTAAAAGGGGGACCACTGTAATGCAAAGTTTGGGAACCGTTGTTCCAGTTAACAGTTTTGCTGGTCAATGTCTACACGCTAATTTAGTTTCTCTGACCTAATTTTCTTTTGTTTTTTCTCCCCTCAAGTTCACATTTCTGCACTGACGTACTCGCATTTCCTATTCGCTAATTAATAGTTAGAGTTTCATATTCGTGAAGAATAGGCAGAGTTTCATGGACAGAAAAACAGACAAATAAACAAGTTTTAGGAAAACTAGGCATGAAGAAACAATTATTAAGAGAAATAAAATTCAGACAAGTAAAGTATTTTGGGCACATAAAAAAACATGACACCATGATAAAACATTTACTAGAGGGAAAGTTGAGGGGAAGAGGAAGACCGAGAGATAAGTGGAGGAAACTTTAAGAAATGGACAGGTTACAGTCTGGCAGAGTGCAACACCAATGCGAAAGACAGAGGATGCTGGAGATTCATTGCAGCCAACCTTCGATGTGGAGACGGCACCTGATGATGATGATGAATTAATAGTGTCAAGGGTTAGGAAAGCACTATAAAAAATACCCAGACACATTGTGGGATAAAGAATGATAAACAGCATCAGAGAAAAACAAAACAAACATAACGGCTGTCTGTGTCTTTTTGTGATTCTATGAGTATTAATTAAATTAAATTAAATTAAACCAAGATTAGATACAATTGGAAAGGTCGCTCACGCAAAAGATTGGCTGCAGAAATAACAGATAATGTGACAGACACCATGTAGGAAGCACACCCAAGAGTCAGGCCTAGAAATGTTTTCCTATCCTGAAGCTGTTAGGCAAAGTCTTATTACAGAAAATGAATTTTTGTTACAAAGATTATATTCAAAACAAAACAAGTTAATATAGGAACAGAAAAACGTTTTTTTTTTTTTAAAATGAGGAAGCTTAAGAAATGATTAATGAATGTATGAAGATGAAATTGAATGTATGAAGATGAAATTGAATGTATGAAGATGAAATTGAATGTATGAAGATGAAATTGAATGTATGAAGATGAAATTGAATGTATGAAGATGAATTGAGAGCATACAAATGAAATTCAGTGCATGAAAATGAAATTGAATGTAGGAAGATTAAATTGAATATATAAAAATGAAATTGAATGTATGAAATTGAAATTGAATGTATGAAAATAAAATTGAATGTAGGAAGATTAAATTGAATAAATAAAGATGAAATTGAATGTATGAAAAGGAAATTGAATATATGAAAATGTAATTGAATGAATGAAAGATGAACTTCAATGTATGAAAGAAATTGAACATATGAAAATGAAATTGAATGCTTGAAGATAAAATTGAATGTATGAAAATGAAATTAAATGCATGAAAATGAAATTGAATGTATAAAGATGAAATTGAATGTATGAAATTGAATGTATGCATATGAAATTGAATGTATGAAGGTGAAATTGAATGTATGAAAATGAAATTGAATGTATGAAAAATGAAATTGAATGTACGAAAATGAAATTGAATGTATGAAAATAAAATTGAATGTATGAAGATGAAATTGAATGTATGAAGATGAAATTGAATGTATAAAAGATGAAATTGAATGTATAAAAGATGAAATTGAATGTATGAAGATGGGTCTGCATGCAAATGTTCTAAGTTGAAAATATATAAGTGTACTAAATAAAGATAAATATATATAAATGTAGCGATTATTGGAAGAAAACCGACTTGGACAGTGTATCAACGACACGCGAGGAAGCTAAACCACTTTCACACAGTCTGTCGTAGAAAAATAATGAACATCAAATGGCAGGATATGATCCCAGACACAGAAGTTCTAAAAAGAGTTGCTGTCCCCAGCATCTACACAATCTTGATGTAGTCCCAAACACGATGGGCAGGACATGTGGATCGAATGCCAGATTGTAGAATACCTAAACGACTCTTTTATGGTGAGCTGCATAGTGGTAAATGCTCACAGGGGGGCCAGAAAAAGCGATTGAAAGACACACTCAAGAACTCGATGAAATCCTTTGGCATAGATGTCGACAACTGGAAGAATGGTGCTCAAGACAGATCAGCCTGGCGCACACTTCTTCGACACGGTTCTTCGGCCTGCGAGGCAGGTAGAACAGCACGGATGGAACAAAAACGTCAAAATAGAAAGGCAGTAAAACTTCCCACAAATGCAAGTATACATTGCCCACACTGTACAAGAACATTTCAAGTCCGCATCGGGATCACTAGTCCTCTACGCACACACAGACAAACATAACGCAACTACATTTCCTTGGATGAAAATTTGTGTGGTCATCATCACCCGGCTGGGGCAAGCATCACCACTGACTGTTATGTTTGCAAATTTGATAAATTTCTAGCAATTGCTTTCGTTTTTCAAAAATATAATTCAACTAATTTGTTAATTAGCTGTAATCTTTAGATGGCGTGAAATTTGTTAATTCTGTTAGATAACAAGTGATGAAACTATTTTTCCCATTTTCATTGAATCGATTGTCGGAAGATAAAATTGATTTTTATAGTGATGGAAACAATTATTTTCATTTTAATATAAATTCACACAAATGTACAAATGAAAACTTTATTTAGTTGTGCAGGAGGAAACAATAATTATTGTGGTTGCAAGATTCACACAATAATTGATCTAGTTCACTTTAAGATAACTTTACTCTCTCTCTCTCTTTGCCTTTTTACCCCGGATTGGGGTATAGGCCCTCAACCAACTCATGCCAAGTCTTCCTATCTCTAGCTATCTCCTGCAGCTCCCTCTGGGGTGGGGAAGTGTCTCTGTCGTGTAGACGTTAGATGCTCGCCTGTCGTCCTAAAGGTACTCGGTTCTCTCCCTCGTGGAGCCATTCGTATATTTTACCAGAGATCCCTGATCTCATTGTAGGAGAGATCAAGTTCCTAGTCCTAGTGAAGACGGACAAAAAACGTCTTTAAGTTGAGCACGTAAAAAAACTATTTGCAGTTCACAATCGATACAAGAAGGCTGGATAGCCGCTCCCCAGGTAAAATTCAATAAAACAATTCACAATAAAATTCCCACAACTTATTTTCATCATCTTCTAAATTACAACGGGACCCTTGCCGGTGCTACGGAGTTCGTGCACTGTCGCTAGATTTCCCACGGTAAGAAAGATGGTAGCAGACATGGCTGCTCCCCGAAGTGCAATGATGATGGTCCTATCAATCAATCAATCAATCAATCACTCATACATACAATACAATTTCTGACATATAAAATAGAAATAGACATAGAAAATTGGTATATATTTCTGTCATACATGGTCAATTTTCAAATGATTATATATAATAAAATAGAAAATTATGAAAGAACTGGATCGTGTAAGATGGGCATAAGATGAATTAAAGTGAAGAATTCTAATATTTAATGATTATTCAATCGCAAAATCACGAAAAAAAATCCCCCCAAATGCGCCCCTATAGAAGGCTTCAGCGTCCACTGGGGGCGGTACGCCCAGTTTGGGAAACGCTGTTCTAGACGGATAACAGACACTCATAGCTAGTGAGCACGGGCTGACCGGAAGTGATAAGTCGGAGAGGTAGGAACAGAAATAAGTGGGTGTTCCCCGCAGAATTTGGTTGACATTGTTCCGATTAATTATTCCTGTGATGTGAAAATACTCAATATTCGATACTCTAATAACGAATACTTCCAGATACCGACGTGAACAAGTACATGTAACAGATATTCGTTTCGAATTATTATTTCTTAACATTTGCTAAGCAACAGATGATCAACAGTATTTTCATAACTACTTTGCGTTACCAGAGCCAAACATGGACAATGAGCAAATCCCAGTCACAAAAAATAACTACATGTGAAATGCGCTGCCTGCGAAAAGTTACCAACACCACCAGAAAAGAGAGTCACCAACATCAACATAAGAAAGAAAGTTGGCACAGAACCTTGCTTGAATTACATTGAGAAACAAAGAATGAAGTGGTTTGGCCACTTAATAAAAATGCATCCAAACTCCACAGTATACAGATTCTTCTATAACAAAACATCAGGGAAGAAGGCGAGAGGAAGACCACGAAAAAGATGGTTAGATGGCATAACAGAATCCTGTCAAAGAGAAAAAATAACAATCATGCAAGTCACCAGAACAGCTCAAGACAAAAAACAGAGAACCACGATACTGGGCAACAACCCGGTAGCAGTGTGACGACAAAAAAAAAAGAAGTTGATTTTAACATCTTCTTGAGCAATAGCATATATGAAGTGCTGTATGCAATGAATTTCCATTCAAATTTTGCACCCTACTCTGTTAATATCTAAATCTTTACGTTACACTACCAATAATATTATGTGATTGATTTATTGATTTATTGATTGATAATAGAACCATCATCATTGCATTTCAGTGATTAACCATGTGTGCTTCGATCTCTTTCTTACATAGAAAGATCTCAGCTGCTGTGCACGAACTACGTAACAGCTTAGCACCGACGAGGGTTCCCATTGTAATTTTGAAGACGGTGAATATATTTTGTAGAAATTGAAATTTTAATCTTTTCTTATGAATTTTGCCCGGGCAGAGGCTTTCCAGCCTGCTCTTCTACCTGCTTTGAACTACCATTCACAACTGTATTCAAATAGATGTCACCAAGTACAGTTTGTGTGGACTTTGCATTTTTTTGTCACTGATGTTCACCAGGTGTTTGTTAATAGCGCATATAATTTATAAACGTGCTTTAGGCACGGTGTATCGGTAGCGCTCTTTCAGTTATGTCCCTTGTTAAACTTAGCTTCCCCCTTTGTTTACCTATAGGTAATAGTTCTTCATAAACAACTAAAACACATTTGTCATTCGTCAAATAGAATGCCGCCCGAGTGGTTACCGGGGAACAAATTTGGGGTGTAAGGAATAGAACCACTGTTACCTGCCCCGCATATCGTAAGAAGCGAGTAAGGAGGTTTGGCTGAAATGAGATGCATGTGTCCTAAATGTGTAGAAGTCTATGCATTTAGGGGCCTACCAAACCAATGTGCAACGTATACACGTTCTTGGCAAAGATCAAACATATCACAAAGAGTGATTAAAATTGGTGGTAAAGAACGAGCGCAAAGAAGAAGAAGAAAAAGAAATAGAATGCTTGTCATGTGTGATTGTGGTATGAAACGAAGCCAACGGTGTGTGTATTTTAGTAATTGTAAGTGACGGAAAGAAATTAAAGGAAGGACGAGCATTGCTTTGCAAAAATTACAAACAGCAAACTAACCAATGGAAGGGACCTGGCACAAGGACAAAAATTAAGTGTTTAAGAGCCTGGTTTTTTTGCCTTGGCAACATGTGGCTGTGAGACATGGACCGTTGACAAAGCGGCGGAGAAGATCATTAATGCCTTTGAAAAACCGAGGAATGATGGACGGAGAAATAACGTGCTTCTGTTCTGCAGCAGCTTGATATTGGAGAGAGATGGCTATTGAGGAGCATAACATCAGAGAAAGTTGAATATTTCGGTCATATCAAACGACGTGAGTGCTTGGAAAAGATATTTGTGGAGGGAATGGTGACTGAAAGAGAAATGAGAGGAGATTCCACTTCAGAACCACCAGCTCCGTTCTCCAATACGATCGTACACGTCGCAGTACTTTATATTCTCAACACATTTATATATACTCCTGCACTAGCGACATATCACGGGCAGCATCGACCACCATGTTAGACTACTCTTGTTTTCTTTGAAATCAAGTTAATCAGTTGCCGTTACTGTTTGTTTTGTCCCATTGAGAAAATAAAATAAAATTCTTTACTATTCTATGATAAGATTACAAACGAGGCACTCAGAGGAAAAAAACATACCAGATACCGGTGGAGAAAGAACTCAGGAAGAGACGCTGGCGATGGATATGACATACATTGAGAAGACCGACCGAAAGCATTGTGTTACAGGAAGGGGGTATTCTGTTGTAGTACAAACACTGTTTTCAATTTACATTACTTTTATTTTGGATGTTAACTTTTAGAACGTACAACACGTCCATTCAGCTATAGTGTTTTGTATCGTCTCTCCTTGTTTACTAATTGTTCCTAGCAACTGTTACTAAACCGTCACTATTTTACTACACAAAAGCGTCATGTCTCGTAGTTATGTGTTGCACTTCTACATAGAGTACAACACATAGTCTCAACTATTAAATAATCTAATTATACTACACTAACTATCTGTCTAACTGTCCATTCCTCCGCTGCCATCTGGGGAACTATGACAATTGCAAGACAGACACTGTTTTGGAACCCGCAGAGAAAGAGGAGTAGGGGAAAATCTAGACTGACCTGGAGAAGAGAGCTGGAGGCTGATATTACAAGGATAGGTATATCACGGACAGAATTAGAAGGGATGGCAAGAGAGAGGAAGAGCTGGAAGAAGTTTGTTGAAGACCTGTGCTCCGTTGGGAGCTGGAAGGTGACGAAGAAGAAGAAATAATATAATATGTTAACTCCCATTGATGATGTTGGTAAAAGCACTGCATTGTCAGAAAATCTATGTTTATGTAAGTTTACTTTATCTAAATCTAAATCTTTATCTACATTTCTCATTCTATTTGTCGATGTATTTATTAACTCCTAGTGGCCCAGGGTAAAAGCCATCATAGAGTACAAATGTTACTTAGTGTGGCTCCTGGTACACAACGCGTTAAATAGATATGAAGTCGGATTTTTGACTTTTTAAGAATTCATATACCATACGCCAACATGTTTGTTTTATTGAATATATGATAATTTTATGTAAATTATTAAATATATGATAATTTTATGTAAATTATTAAATATATGATAATTTTATGTAAATTATTAAATATATGATAATTTTATGTAAATTATTAAATATATGATAATTTTATGTAAATTATTAAATATATGATAATTTTATGTAAATTATTAAATATATGATTATTTTATGTAAATTATTAAATATATGATTATTTTATGTAAATTATTAAATATATGATAATTTTATGTAAATTATTAAATATATGATAATTTTATGTAAATTATTAAATATATGATTATTTTATGTAAATTATTAAATATATGATTATTTTATGTAAATTATTAAATATATGATTATTTTATGTAAATTATTAAATATATGATTATTTTATGTAAATTATTAAATATATGATGATTTATGTACATAATTAAATATATAGGTATTACAAAATTATAACAGTGTGTTCTAAACATGGATTGGATGTATATATAATAACATTGAAATCGTGGCATATCCTTTACAGAACCTCACCATCAACCACAGTAAACGAGTCGTAAATTTTATAGGCACCACTAATACGTTCAGTAGTTTACGATTGCTTTCTGAACGGGAAGGTATATTTTTACCTTTCGTAAAAATCCACGTCGAATAAATTTGCTTACATACTGCCAGTCGCTGAACTAGGTAAACTTGGGTTTTGTTGGAGCTCGCTACCGCTTAAGCTACAGACGCCCACATATATAGCAATATTACTAACTTTATATAATATAGTACATTCGTTGTTATCATTATACTTATCTCAGTTGGAACTTGGCTTACATGACAGCAGCACTAAACCCCTTCTTGTCCTGCGTGAGGTGTCCTGCGTGAGGTGTCCTGCGTGAGGTGTCCTGCGTGAGGTGTCCAACGTGAGGTGTCCAACGTGAGGTGTCCGACGTGAGGTGTCCTGCAATGAGATGTCCTGCTTGTGGTGTCCTGCGTGAAGTGTCCTGCGTGAAGTGTCCGACGTGAGGTGTCCTGCGTGAGTTGCCCCACGTGAGGTGTCTTGAGTAGGCTATAGTGGTATTCAACTGGTCTATAAAATCTTGTAATCATCTTCTCCTTCGTCTTCATCTCCCTCGTCATCCCGGCATCAATTCCTCCAAAACGATCTCTAGAAATCCTGTCGTTTTATAAATTCAAAATACATAATTTTCTTTTCCCTTCGTATCAATTAATCACTTTTTTCAATTTTAAGTTGTTGAAATACTCTTCTAGTAAATTATACATTTGAAAGAATGTCCCGTAGTCTTTTCAGACCTTAGGCTCTTGATTTTTATAGACCTTTGTGTTCAGGAGGTAATAGGACCAATCCCTTTCCTCATGCGTGGAAAGTAGAGTATGAGATTGAACTCAGAGTCGATAGGTGAACGTGTATGCATATAATCCATCTTACTTCTAGAATATTACACGCAAAAACAAAATAACAATTACACGGTCAACAACTGAAGCGAATAAACAATATCTCATATCTAGGTCACATGTTTACAACTGAAGCGAGTAAACAATATCTCATATCTAGGTCACATATTTACAACTGAAGTAAATAAACAATATCTCATATCTAGGTCACATATTTACAACTGAAGTAAATAAACAATATCTCATATCTAGGTCACATGTTTACAACTGAAGTAAATAAACAATATCTCATATCTAGGTCACATGTTTACAACTGAAGTAAATAAACAATATCTCATATCTAGGTCACATGTTTACAACTGAAGCGAGTAAACAATATCTCATATCTAGGTCACATATTTACAACTGAAGTAAATAAACAATATCTCATATCTAGGTCACATATTTACAACTGAAGTAAATAAACAATATCTCATATCTAGGTCACATATTTACAACTGAAGTAAATAAACAATATCTCATATCTAGGTCACATGTTTACAACTGAAGTAAATAAACAATATCTCATATCTAGGTCACATGTTTACAACTGAAGCGAGTAAACAATATCACATATCTAGACCACATGTTTACAACTGAAGTAAATAAACAATATCTCATATCTAGGTCACATGTTTACAACTGAAGTAAATAAACAATAACTCATATCTAGGTCACATGTTTACAACTGAAGCGAATAAACAATATCTCATATCTAGGTCACATGTTTACAACTGAAGCGAGTAAACAATATCACATATCTAGACCGCATGTTTACAACTGAAGTAAATAAACAATATCTCATATCTAGGTCACATATTTACAACTGAAGTAAATAAACAATATCTCATATCTAGGTCACATGTTTACAACTGAAGTAAATAAACAATATCTCATATCTAGGTCACATGTTTACAACTGAAGTAAATAAACAATATCTCATATCTAGGTCACATGTTTACAACTGAAGCGAGTAAACAATATCACATATCTAGACCACATATTTACAACTGAAGTAAATAAACAATATCTCATATCTAGACCACATATTTACAACTGAAGTAAATAAACAATATCTCATATCTAGGTCACATGTTTACAACTGAAGTAAATAAACAATATCACATATCTAGGTCACATGTTTACAACTGAAGTAAATAAACAATATCTCATATCTAGGTCACATGTTTACAACTGAAGTAAATAAACAATATCACATATCTAGACCACATATTTACAACTGAAGCGAGTAAACAATATCTCATATCTAGGTCACATGTTTACAACTGAAGTAAATAAACAATATCTCATATCTAGGTCACATGTTTACAACTGAAGTAAATAAACAATATCTCATATCTAGGTCACATGTTTACAACTGAAGTAAATAAACAATATCACATATCTAGACCACATATTTACAACTGAAGCGAGTAAACAATATCTCATATCTAGGTCACATGTTTACAACTGAAGTAAATAAACAATATCTCATATCTAGGTCACATATTTACAGATGAGAGCAAATACTAACAAGAAATTAAGAAGAGAATGGGAATGGTCAATGAACTAAAAAGTAAGGACAATGAACAAATATTTGAAAAAGAGACTTGATGGCTATGAATATGAGATGTGGATATAGAAAAATATGGTCGTATTTATGTCAAGAATTCATGACTTTTGAGATGGATATAGAAAATATAGGTCGTATTTTATGTCAAGAAAAAAAAATAAAGAAGTTCTAGAAAAACTAGTAATGAAGCTAGTGGAATAACAATTTAAAATAAAGATATTTCAGGCACATAACATGGCACATTTATCCAAACCTTATTAGAGGGCAAAGTTGAAGGAAGAAGAGCAAGAGGAAGATCAAAACACAAGTGGGGGGAATCATCAAGAGATGATCAAATTACGGCCTAGCAGAGTGCAACATGCATGTCTATTGCAGCTAAAACTTGGAATGCAGAGGTAGTGTCACAAGATGATGATGATCTCCTGCTGTGAAGTAATATAACTCGATTGAGCATGTTGTAGACACAGCTATGACGTCATGTGCGACACAATCATATGACGTATTGTCTAGACACCAGACAGAGAAACAGACGATATTGTGAGTGCGAGTGACATAACGTTCTTAGAATACGATAATTAAGCTGAGACTTGGTAATATCATGTCAAGCACAGACTCAGTGCTCAGTAGTAATTCGTTTTAATTACTTTAAAATATTTGTAAAGGTTTCTTACTTTTTAAATAAACATTCGTTACTTAGTATTCGTTACTTAATAATTAGTGTTTGTTGGCTCATCATCATCAAGATGCGTATCCTTTATAGGACATTGCTCTCTTTGCGGCGCATCTGAAATTCACTCTGTCTCTAGACAGTTCACCCACGTCGTCGATGGTCATATTCATATCTTTGTTTAATATCTTTGTTTGTTGGCTATTGTCATGTAATATACTATACCTGATAAAAGTAATAATATTGCTATATATTCATTTATGTGTTGACCCATCTGTTATAATATTGTAATGCACATATATTCAGTACTCATCATCATCAGGTGCCGTCTCCACATCGAAGGTTGGCTGCAATGAATCTCCAGCATCCTCTGTCTTTCGCCTTGGTGTTGCACACTGCCAGACTACCTGTCCATTTCCCTCCCACTTATCTCTCGGTCTTCCTCTTGCTCTTCCCCTCAACTTTCCCCTCTAGTAAATGTTTTACCATGGTGTCATGTCTTTTTATGTGCCCAAAATACTTTACTTGTCTGAATTTTATTTCTCTTAATAATTGTTTCTTCATGCCTAGTTTTCCTAAAACTTGTTTATTTGTCTGTTTTTCTGTCCATGATACTCTGCCTATTCTTCTATATATCCACATCTCAAATTCATCAATTCTGTCTTCTAACTGCTTGTTCATTGTCCATGTTTCGAGCCATACATTAATATAGGATATATATAGCATTTGATCATTCTCATTTTTAGCCTGTTTGTGATTTGTTTGGATGTTAGTAACTTTCTCATACTATTGAAATTATCCTTGGCCATTCCTATTCTCTTTTTAATTTCTGTTATACATCTGCCATCATATGTTATCATCTGACCGAGATATAAGAAGCTTTTTACTTGATGTAGTAATTCTCCATGTATTTTTATATTCATTTTAGATATTTCAGTACTACTCGTATATAAATAATAATAATATATTAAAATGTATATTTTATGAAGTCATAAGGTGCAACAGTCTGTCCACATATGTGTTTAATATATGCACCGAAAAATATAATGAGGAATACAGGAAAGATAGTTAATAAATATATATTTGTATCCTTTGCTAATTAGAGACAAAAGACAGACATGAACTTATATATGTCAACAACGTACTGGCGGTGTTATCGACATGACAACAGAAAATATATTGTCTCACAGTTTCTTTTGAATTTATCAGCTTGATGCAGGCTCTGAGTGATAATCTGAGAACCTGTGGACCGCCACATTGATGCAGACTGAGTGTTGGTCTGAGAACAGGTGACCGCCACGTTGATGCAGACTCTGAGTGATAGTCTGAAAACCTGTGACCGCTACGTTGATGCAGACACTGAGTGTTGATCTGAGAACCTGTGACCGCCACGTTGATGCAGGCTCTGAGTGATAGTCTGAGAACCTGTGACCGCCACATTGATGCAGACTCTGAGTGTTGATCTGGGAATCATTGACCGCCAGTTTGATATAGGCTCTGAATGTTGGTCTGAGGAAAGGTGACCGCCAGTTTGATACATGCTCTGAATGTTGGTCTGAGAAAAGGTGACCGACAATTTTACGCTGGCTCTGAGTGTTGGTCTGAGAACAAGTGATCACCAGGTTGCTGCAAGCTCTGAATGATAGTCTGAGAACATGTGACCGCCACGTTGATGCAAGCTCTGAATGATAGTCTGAGAACATGTAACCACCACGTTGATGCAGGCTCTGAATGATAGTCTGAGAACCTGAGACCGCCAGTTTGATACCTGCTCTGAATGTTGGTCTGAGAAAAGGTGACCGACAATTTTACGCTGGCTCTGAGTGTTGGTCTGAGAACAAGTGATCACCAGTATTATACAGGTCCTGAGTGTTGGTGTAAGAACAAGTGACCGCCAGATTGCTGCAAGCTCTGAATGATAGTCTGAGAACATGTGACCACCACGTTGATGCTGGTCCTGAGTGTTGCTGTAAGAACAGGTGACCGCCAGGTTGTTGCAAGCTCTGAATGTTGGTCTGAGAACATGTGACTGCAAGTTCTGATTGTCTGAGAACTGGTGGCACCAAACTATGTTGTCAAGTTGTATATCAGTAAATATAGCAGTAACTCATTGGAACTCCCCCTTAATGAACTCCACTGTCAATTGAAACCAAAAGAATGTCACAATAACTCAATAAAAATATCTAATTTGTGACAGTAACTCTGATACATTTGGTGAAGCAAAGAGCATTATCTAGCTGAGATTTACGAACTTATAACGACGATGAGGTCAGTCAAACTTAGTTGTTCCTGGTGCGTCTGTTTTTCTTTTAAGTGTACCATAATATGGGCTGACTTTGACAGTTAATAGGCTCATAACTATCATCTCACCGTATGTTGTTACTTCATTAGCAAATTCTTCCAACAAAGAAGTTCAGTTCACTTAATAATACCATGTTAACTTTGACTTGTAGCGAACAACTTCATTCTTATTAAATTGTTGTTAATAAAAGCTTTAATATATGAGCAAACTTTACAATATAATGGTCATCACCGAATTACAAAACTGGCCTTGAAGTGGGATGCAAATGGTTTAAGAAAGAAAACAAGCCTACGTAAACCTTTCTAAATACAACTGCTTTCACATATCTCAGATGTTTTATCAGCCACTAAGAAGCAGCTGAATCTCACATTAGAAACGAACTGAGTAACACACGAAGTGCATTCATGACCTTCAGACGGTCTGAAAATTAGACCAATACATCATCAGAACCAGCATTAATATATAGATCGCAGCTGTGTACTTTCAACTTTGCTATACTGATCAGAATGCTGGAGAACGACAGAAGAAGATTATGTCCAAACTCTCCACCTTTCGTACAACTTGTCTGCAAAAGATCTTATCCCCATTCTGACCACAAACTATCTCTAACAATGTACTACTTGCAACATGTAAACAATATAAATGAAAACCATCATCCAAAAGAGGCGCTGGATATGTGATGCATAATAGTGACTAACTTTGTCCCAAAAACTGCACTGAGAAGGACACCAGAGGATAAACAAAAACAAGGAAGATCCAAAATTAAATTGAGGAGAACAGTAGAACAGGAAAAGATCCTCTTCGAACTCTCCATATCGATCACTTGTCAATCACTCTGTGTCATGTGTGATGTGTGATGTGTATGTGATCTGAGCATTTTAAAGAGCGATTGCACGTTGTGTCAGTTATGCACCTACAAGTAGGCCAACACATCCGATTTATGAGTTGCTTTTCATTTACTAGGGTAGCATCCCTAGGGCCTACATCAATCGCCTCCTACGACATGCATTGTAGGTCGCAGTAGTACTATTCTTTGCTTCCCTTGCGGGCTCCGGCACTATACAGGAGGAACAGGAAATGAAAGAAATTAATTATTGCTGGAGCACAATGTAGAGAGCAGTAAAGAACAGAGAATCACAACGTGCATTTGTTTCGGCGGAAAGCACCAGGGGCGTCAATGTTTGGAGAAAACGAGAAAGAGAGAGAGAGAGGAGAGAGAGAGAGAGAGAGAGAGAGAGGAGAGAGAGAGAGAGAGAGAGAGAGAGAGAGAGAGAAAGAGGTATGCCTTGGAGCGAACTTTACTAAGAACGGCGAAAAATAGACGCAATATCATAGAAGAGATTGAACGAGCTACCAAAAAACAGAGATGTATTGCATGCAGTCTCTATATACGGTGTAACTGTACAAGAGGGACACAAATATAAAATCAAATATCCACTTGTAAAGACTTGCAACCGAGGCGGAAGCTACAGCCAATAAACACGATATTAAATCTATGTATACCATTACCAAAACGTTGAGAGGAAACATGGTATTAAATCAAGATCTTCCATTAAAAGCATGAAAAAATGATCTCTGGAGAGGAGAAAATCGAAAGATGGAAAGAGAATTTTCAACAGTTATTAAACCTCCCAAGTCCGACCGCACTTGTTAATATTTTGGAGGCAGAGGACCAATTAGACATAGACATCCAACCTATCTATGAAGCAGAGGTTAAAGAGGCAATTAGAGCAAATAAGAAGAATACAGCACCAAGCAAAGATAGAGTAAACGCAGAAATGCTTGTGGTGGAAGAAGCAGAAACACCAAGACTCCTGTGCAAAATCCTAAATGATATATGGGATAAAGAAATAATTCCAGAAGAATAGAGAAGAGGTCTCATTATCAAGTTACCAAAGAAAGGGAACTTAGGAAATTGCAACAACTGGAGAGGAATAACCATGTTATCATTAACAAGTAAAATATTTAGTAGAGTGTTTCTTCAAAGAATGAGAGTAGCACTGGACAACAAAATTAGGATAGAACAAGCAGGTTTCAGGAAAGGAAGATCATGCATAGACCACATTTTTACACTGCGACAGATCGTTGAACAAAGCAATGAATGGAATAGTTCCATCTACATGGTTTTTGTTGACTTTGAAAAAGCATTTGATAGTCTGCACAGGGAATCGCTATGGAAGATACTCCGTCATTATGGAATACCAATAAAGATGGTCAGTGTAATTAAAGTATTATATACGGACTTTCAGTGTCAAGTAGTATGCAATAGTCAGCTGACAGAGTGTTTTGAAGTCAATACAGGAGTTAGATAGTGATGTATTCTTTCACCATTCCTGTTTAACATTGCCATGGACAAGTAATCATGATGAGTGATCTGATCGACATCACGCCGGTCTTCTTTCGCAGGGACTTTGAGATGTTATCTATCTATCGTGTTTCTGGTATCAAATTGAGGTTAGGTTGACATGAGCGCAGTTAAGTTTAGAAACAAAATTCCTCTGCCACTCTGAAAATGAGCCCAGACACGCGCCTAAAAAGCGAGTGCACTAAACACTCTAATATCGCGGCTCTGAAATAACTGTGGATACAAGTTGAAATATATGAGTAAGTGTTCAAGTAAATAAAAAACAGAAATATACACGTTGAAATATATGGAGTGAGTAAATCTTGATGTAAATAAAAGACAAACATGCAAGTGAGCTTACCATCGTTTTCATCGACCAAGCCAGACTGCCAGAGACAAAGTGCAACCTTGACATAGGTGAAGGTCATGATGCCCAAGGGAACTAAATAAAAGACCACAAAAATGATCCAGATGTGAATTGTCTCGACATCCTGTGTCCAACTTGGGCCACAAAACGAGGACGTTTCTGTTGGATTGAATGATACTGGGAGTAAGTCTAGAGAGACTGCATCAGGGACAGCTGAGACCAGAGAGACGACCCACACAATGGCAATAGCCCGCTTGGCCCTCACCGACGTCTGTCTGAACATGAGGGGTCGACAAATAGCCAACCATCTCTCAATTGATATGGCTGTCAAGGTCAGTACCGACACCAGCACTGATATTTTCTGAAATATATAAGAAAAAAGGCATTTCAAGCACATACATACTTAATGAAACATATTATCAATTAAAGATATCATTTCATTGTATACAAATAAAGTGATAGAATGGATAATGAGAAAGTCATTACACGAAATTAAAAAAAAGGAAGCCCTTCCAAAACATCCCAGTCCCTTCCCACCCTATTTCAATAATACATCTAATAATCTTTATAAAGATGGATGATGGCCAAAGCGACTGGTTTATGGTTAAAACCAGAGTAAAATAAGGTTGTATTCTATCTCCGCTATTCTTAGGAGTGGCCATTGACTGGATGATGAGAAAATATTGCAGAGGCGAAACTGGCATCGATTACGTAGAAAATTGTGAACTTAAAAAACTTGAATTTTTGCAGATGGTATTGTCTTGTTAAGCAAGAACAAGCTAGATATGCAAAGAAAAAAAACCAAATAACTTGTCGTCTATAGCGTTAAAAGTTGGACTGCAGATAAGCTATGAAAAGACAAATATAATGAAGACATATGGTAAGTAATGCAGATATTACACTGGAATCAAAAGGGATAAAGGGATAAAAACAGCGGATCAGTCAGTGGCGGCTCGTCATTAAGGGCCAGTGTGGTCGGGCCCCACCAAAAATAACGTTAAACGTGTATTTATTATTTTGTAACTTAAAATATAGCAACGAAAAACCATGATTTATCCGTAAAAAAATGTCTGGCCCCACCAATAAAAATGATCACGAGCCGCTACTGGGAGCAGTTCACCTATTTGAGCAACATTTTTGACTGCACAGGAAATGCTAAAAGAAATTATGATACGAATTGTCAAAGCAACATCACCTTTTTAACGAGCAGAAAATTCTGCATAAAGTTTTCGTGTCAGAAAAAAAAAAAAGAAGAATATTTGGGAAAAATTGAGCTAAAAATATAAAAATGACGTTTAAACAATAGAATATATGACAGGGGAGAAGCAGTTAAAGAGAAGCAATGGCACTACACACATTTATCAGTGATCTTGTAAGTACAAGGTCTCAGCTGACTTCAAAGCAAATCACGAATGTGACATAAAATAATGATCTACTAGTGAGTACACATAGGTTAAAGAATAAATCAATAGTTTTCCAATATAACATTATCCTCAAACTTGAACTATGCACATTAACACAGTTACGAAACCGTCTAGAATAGAGAACACTACACGAAGAATGAAAAGATCAGTGTATTTTAGTTAATCATTCTGGCGCAATAATTGTTTATGCTGGTTAACCTTTTCAGTGTCACGCAGTTTTTATTCACTGTGAGGTGTTTTCATATTACAGTATTGCAAATATTGTCAGAGTGGGAGTCTTGTTATATGTGATAATAACAATTAATAGTGAAACATCACCAAAAAAAATAAGAGGAGAATAATACGTGGAAGTTCATTTTTCCTTGTCAATTGTAAGAATTTAGTTGTGGGGAATTGTAAGAAGTTAGATGTAGGGAATTGTAAGAAGTTAGTTGTTGGGAATTGTAAGAAGTTAGATGTTAGGGAATTGTAAGAAGTTAGTTGTTGGGGAATTGTAAGAAGTATGTTGGGGAATTGTAAGAAGTTAGTTGTTGGGAATGTAAGAGTTAGTTGTTGGGGAATTGTAAGAGTTAGTTGTTGGGGAATTGTAAGAAGTTAGTTGTTGGGGAATGTAAGATTAGATGTAGGAATTGTAAGAAGTTAGATGTAGGGAATTGTAAGAAGTTAGATGTTAGGAATGTAAAATTAAGATGTAGGGAATTGTAAGAAGTTAGATGTTAGGAATTGTAAGAAGTTAGATGTTAGGAATTGAGAAGTTAGATGTTAGGAATTGTAAGAAGTTAGATGTAGGGAATTGTAAGAAGTTAGTTGTTAGGAATTGTAAGAGTTAAGTTGTGGGAATTGTAAGAAGTTAGTTGTTAGGAATTGTAAGAAGTTAGATGTTAGGGAATTGTAAGAAGTTAGATGTTAGGAATTGTAAGAAGTTAGTGTTAGGAATGTAAGAAGTTAGTTGTTAGGAATGTAAGAAGTTAGTTGTTGGGGAATTGTAAGAGTTAGATGTGGGAATTGTAAGAAGTTAGATGTTAGGAATTAAGATTAGTTGTTAGGGAATTGTAAGAAGTTAGTTGTTGGGGAATTGTAAGAAGTTAGATGTGGGGAATTGTAAGAAGTTAGATGTAGGGAATTGTAAGAAGTTAGTTGTTGGGGAATTTAGAAGTTAGTTGTTGGGGAATTGTAAGAGTTAGATGTTAGGGAATTGTAAGAAGTTAGATGTAGGAATTGTAAGAAGTTAGATGTAGGAATTGTAAGAAATTAGATGTTAGGAATTGTAAGTTAGATGTAGGGAATTGTAAGAAGTTAGATGTTAGGGAATTGTAAGAAGTTAGTTGTTAGGGAATTGTAAGAAGTTAGATGTAGGGAATTGTAAGAAGTTAGATGTTAGGGAATTGTAAGAAGTTAGATGTTAGGAATGTAAGATTAGATGTAGGAATTGTAAGAAGTTAGATGTAGGGAATCTGAAGAGTTAGATGTTAGGAATGTAAGAAGTTAGTTGTTGGGGAATGTAAGAAGTTAGATGTTAGGAATTGTAAGAAGTTAGTTGTTGGGAATGTAGAAGTTAGTTGTTGGGGAATGTAAGAAGTTAGATGTTAGGAATTGTAAGAAGTTAGTTGTTGGGGAATTGTAAGAAGTTAGTTGTTGGGGAATGTAGAAGTTAGATGTTAGGAATGTAAGAAGTTAGATGTAGGGAATTGAAGAAGTTAGTTGTTGGGAATTGTAGAAGTTAGATGTGGGAATTGTAGAAGTTAGATGTTAGGAATTGTAAGAAGTTAGATGTTAGGAATTGTAAGAAGTTAGATGTTAGGGAATTGTAAGAGTTAGATGTTAGGAATTGTAAGAAGTTAGATGTTGGGAATTGTAGAGTTAGATGTTAGGAATGTAGAAGTTAGTTGTTGGGAATTGTAAGTTAGATGTTAGGAATGTAAGAAGTTAGATGTTGGGAATTGTAAGAAGTTAGATGTTAGAGAATTGTAGAAGTTAGATGTTAGGAATTGTAAGAAGTTAGATGTAGGAATTGTAAGATGTTAGATGTTAGGAATAGTAAGAAGTTAGTTGTTAGGAATTGTAAGAAGTTAGATGTTAGGGAATGTAAGAAGTTAGTTGTTGAATTGTAGAAGTTAGTTGTTATGGAATTGTTGAAGTTAGATGTTAGGGAATTGTAAGAAGTTAGATGTTAGGGAATTGTAAGAAGTTAGATGTTAGAGAATTGTAAGAAGTTAGATGTTAGGGAATTGTAAGAAGTTAGATGTTAGAGAATTGTAAGAAGTTAGATGTTAGGGAATTGTAAGAAGTTAGATGTGGGAATGTAAGAAGTTAGATGTTAGGAATTGTAAGTTAGATGTTAGAGAATTGTAAAGTTAGATGTTAGGAATGTAAGAAGTTAGATGTGGAATTGTAGAGTTAGATGTTAGGAATTGTAAGAGTTAGTTGTTGGGAATTGTAAGAAGTTAGATGTTAGGAATTGTAAGATTAGATGTTAGGAATGTAAGAAGTTGATGTAGGAATGTAAGAAGTTAGATGTTAGGAATGTAAGAAGTTAGTTGTTAGGAATTGTAAGAAGTTAGTTGTTGGGAATGTAAGAAGTTAGATGTTAGGGAATGTAAGAGATAGTGTTAGGGAATTGTAAGAAGTTAGTTGTTGGGAATTGTAAGAAGTTAGATGTTAGGAATGTAAGAGTTAGATGTAGGAATGTAAGAATTAGTGTTGGGGAATTGTAAGAAGTTAGATGTTAGGAATGTGAGAAGTTAGATGTTAGGGAATTGTAGAAGTTAGATGTTAGGAATGTAAGAGTTAGATGTTAGGAATTGTAAGAAGTTAGATGTTAGGAATTGTAAGAAGTTAGATGTTAGGAATTGTAAGAAGTTAGATGTTAGGAATTGTAAGAAGTTAGTTGTGGGAATTGTAAGAAGTTAGATGTTAGGGAATTGTAAGAAGTTAGATGTTAGGAATTGTAAGAAATTAGTTGCTTGTTATGTCAACGTGTTTGACTTGTTCTCAGTGAGTGACTTGCTTGTTATATCAAAGTGTTTGACTAGTTCTCAGTGAGTGCTAATTCTGGTATATTCTCAATAAAGAATGTCTCAAAAGCACCTAAACAGTGTTTTGTTGTGAGAATCTGACAAAGACGCGCTATCAACAACGTACGTTAGTTGAACTTCTTGTCTGAACTTTTGACATTTCCTGCTTGTGTTTTATTTAGAACAAACTACTCAATAAAGCAGAGTTAGAAGAATGTGCACTCTTTTTTATATGTCTGCTGATCTTCTTGATATTTTTCTGAATCGGTAAATCTTTGATTTCGTGCCATAGATAAATAATAGAATATGTCGTTCTTAAGGTCACCATGGTGATCAAGATATAACACGCTCAAGACAGGAAGTAAAACGAACGTGGTATATTGTTCTCGTATCTTCTGTATATAAATATTTAGCATATTTTGGTGTTTTTTTTCGATCCAGAAGCACTTGAGCTTTCAGCTTTTCGGCTCGGTGCCATGTATATTGGATCCTTCGGTTCGGTGCCACGAACACCGTAAATCTGGAGAACCTGTGGCTTTTCTGCCAGCCTGCGGAATTGAACCGCACTCACAGGGTCTTGACACCCATCGTCCAATGCGCTACATACACGCTGGGCAGGCGGGCATATTTAGCATGTAAAGACTACTTGTTATATTTAGCATGTAAAGATTACTTGTTATATTTAGCATGTAAAGATTACTTGTTATATTTAGCATGTAAAGATTACTTGTTATATTTAGCATGTAAAGACTACTTGTTATATTTAGCATGTAAAGATTACTTGTTATATTTAGCATGTAAAGACTACTTGTTATATTTAGCATGTAAAGATTACTTGTTATATTTAGCATGTAAAGATTACTTGTTATATTTAGCATGTAAAGATTACTTGTTATATTTAGCATGTAAAGATTACTTAGTTATATTTAGATGTAAAGATTATTGTTTTTTAGCAATGTAACAGATTACTGTTCATCATGAGCTACTTGTTATTTTAGCATGAAAATTTTTGATTCATTTAGCATGAGTTCTAGTTATATTTAAAAGAACGATAATTTAGGTCAAGTGTCTTGTTATATTACATGTAAAGAACTATTGATAGTTCAAAATCAGATATACAGGTGGAAAACTTGTAAGAAAGCCACCGCCCGGCAAATTTATTAGAAAAGATTACAAATAAATTCTTACAAAAATGTCTTCACCATCTTCAAAATTTAATCTAAGACACTCACCGGTGCTACGGAGTTCGTGCACTGAAGCCGAGATCTTCTCTGTGTAAGAAATAGATCGGAGCACACACGGTTACTCACAAAAGTACAATGGTTATGGGCCTATCAATCAATCTATATTGATCATGTAAAGATCACTCGTTGTCTATTCAGTTTAGCATAGATAATATGACATAGGAAGAACTTGGACGAGTTCAAATCTTCACTGCGCAGTTGCAGATCTGATCAATTTCATTTTGAGGTGCTACAAACAATATTTATGACTACTACAAATTTAAAAATAGAATACTGCAATGACACTGATAACAA
Source organism: Arion vulgaris (assembly GCA_020796225.1). Lineage (NCBI taxonomy): Eukaryota > Metazoa > Mollusca > Gastropoda > Stylommatophora > Arionidae > Arion > Arion vulgaris. Next base: position 14,082,735 of record CM036769.1, read on the forward strand.
TTCAAACTTTGTAGTTAATTCTGTACAAAATTACGTTGATGTGTAATACAGTAATTTTGGACATGCGTAATAGCCTGTCATCATTTCCTACTCTAAGCTAGTTTGTTTTTTCGAGCAAAAGTTTCAAACGTACTACAATAATCATATATGAATAATTCGTGTATGAAGGATGTATTTTATAATAGTACATACTTTATGTCGTTACTCTAGTCAGTTTAACTAAAGTCAACTAGAATGTTTTCATTATGGTAAACTTTAGTTCCTTGACTGCAGTCAACTTTACGATGCCTGGAATATGATAATATGTGTTGCAATGACTGCAGTCATCTTTACGATTCCTGGACTATGATAATATGTGTTGCAATGACTGCAGTCAACTTTACGATGCATGGACTATGATAATATGTGTTGCAATGACTGCAGTCAACTTTACGATGCCTGGACTATGATAATATGTGTTGCAATGACTGCAGTCAACTTTACGATGCCTGGACTATGATAATATGTGTTGCAATGACTGCAGTCAACCCTGCGATGCCTGGACTATGATAATATGTGTTGCAATGACTGCAGTCAACCTGCGATGCCTGACTATGATAATATGTGTTGCAATGACTGCAGTCAACCTGCGATGCCTGGACTATGATAATATGTGTGCAATGACTGCAGTCAACTTTACGATGCATGGACTATGATAATATGTGTTGCAATGACTGCAGTCAACTTTACGATGCCTGGACTATGATAATATGTGTTGCAATGACTGCAGTCAACTTTACGATGCCTGGACTATGATAATATGTGTTGCAATGACTGCAGTCAACCCTGCGATGCCTGGACTATGATAATATGTGTTGCAATGAGTGCAGTCAACCCTGCGATGCCTGGACTATGATAATATGTGTTGCAATGACTGCAGTCAACCCTGCGATGCCTGGACTATGATAATATGTGTTGCAATGACTGCAGTCAACTTTACGATGCCTGGACTATGATAATATGTGTTGCAATGACTGCAGTCAACTTTACGATGCCTGGACTATGATAATATGTGTTGCAATGACTGCAGTCAACTTTACGATGCCTGGACTATGATAATATGTGTTGCAATGACTGCAGTCAACTTTACGATGCCTGACATGATAATATATGTGCAATGACTGCAGTCAACTTTACGATGCATGGACTATGATAATATATGTTGCAATGACTGCAGTCAACTTTACGATGCCTGGACTATGATAATATTTGTTGCAATGACTGCAGTCAACTTTACGATGCCTGGACTATGATAATATGTGTTGCAATGACTGCAGTCAACTTTACGATGCCTGGACTATGATAATATGTGTTGCAATGACTGCAGTCAACTTTACGATGCCTGGACTATGATAATATGTGTTGCAATGACTGCAGTCAACTTTACGATGCCTGGACTATGATAATATGTGTTGCAATGACTGCAGTCAACTTTACGATGCCTGGACTATGATAATATGTGTTGCAATGACTGCAGTCAACTTTACGATGCCTGGACTATGATAATATGTGTTGCAATGACTGCAGTCAACTTTACGATGCCTGGACTATGATAATATGTTGAATGACTGCAGTCAACTTACGATGCCTGACTATGATAATATGTGTTGAATGACTGCAGTCAACTTTACGATGCCTGGACTATGATAATATGTGTTGCAATGACTGCAGTCAACTTTACGATGCCTGGACTATGATAATATGTGTTGCAATGACTGCAGTCAACTTTACGATGCCTGGACTATGATAATATGTGTTGCAATGACTGCAGTCAACTTTACGATGCATGGACTATGATAATATATGTTGCAATGACTGCAGTCAACTTTACGATGCCTGGACTATGATAATATATGTTGCAATGACTGCAGTCAACTTTACGATGCCTGGACTATGATAATATGTGTTGCAATGACTGCAGTCAACTTTACGATGCCTGGACTATGATAATATTTGTTGCAATGACTGCAGTCAACTTTACGATACATGGACTATGATAATATGTGTTGCAATGACTGCAGTCAACTTTACGATGCCTGGACTATGATAATATGTGTTGCAATGACTGCAGTCAACTTTACGATGCCTGGACTATGATAATATGTGTTGCAATGACTGCAGTCAACTTTACGATACTTTGAACCCAATAATATTTGTTGTTTTAACTAACATCAGTTGTATCATGCTTTGCAATCCTGCGATATTTTAAACAATTCATTCCTATAATATCTTGACTAGAGTAATATGTACTGTCTAACAATGACATGGGAAAACATTATATTACAACGTTCATGCATATCTTGACTAGAGTAATATGTACTGTCTAACAATGACATGGGAAAACATTATATTACAACGTTCATGCATATCTTGACTAGAGTAATATGTACTGTCTAACAATGACATGGGAACACATTATATTACAACGTTCATGCATATCTTGACTAGAGTAATATGTACTGTCTAACAATGACATGGGAAAACATTATATTACAACGTTCATGCATATCTTGACTAGAGTAATATGTACTGTCTAACAATGACATGGGAAAACATTATATTACATCGTTCATGCATATCTTGACTAGAGTAATATGTACTGTCTAACAATGACATGGGAAAACATTATATTACAACGTCCATGCATATCTTGACTAGAGTAATATGTACTGTCTAACAATGACATGGGAAAACATTATATTACAACGTTCATGCATATCTTGACTAGAGTAATATGTACTGTCTAACAATGACATGGGAAAACATTATATTACAACGTTCATGCATATCTTGACTAGAGTAATATGTACTGTCTAACAATGACATGGGAAAACATTATATTACAACGTTCATGCATATCTTGACTAGAGTAATATGTACTGTCTAACAATGACATGGGAAAACATTATATTACAACGTTCATGCATATCTTGACTAGAGTAATATGTACTGTCTAACAATGACATGGGAAAACATTATATTACAACGTTCATGCATATCTTGACTAGAGTAATATGTACTGTCTAACAATGACATGGGAAAACATTATATTACAACGTTCATGCATATCTTGACTAGAGTAATATGTACTGTCTAACAATGACATGGGAAAACATTATATTACAACGTTCATGCATATCTTGACTAGAGTAATATGTACTGTCTAACAATGACATGGGAAAACATTATATTACAACGTTCATGCATATCTTGACTAGAGTAATATGTACTGTCTAACAATGACATGGGAAAACATTATATTACAACGTTCATGCATATCTTGACTAGAGTAATATGTACTGTCTAACAATGACATGGGAAAACATTATATTACAACGTTCATGCATATATTGACTAGAGTAATATGTACTGTCTAACAATGACATGGTAAAACATTATATTACAACGTTCATGCATATCTTGACTAGAGTAATATGTACTGTCTAACAATGACATGGGAAAACATTATATTACAACGTTCATGCATATCTTGACTAGAGTAATATGTACTGTCTAACAATGACATGGGAAAACATTATATTACAACGTTCATGCATATCGACATTGGCAAAAAGGCAAGGACGGGTACATTACAAGATGTGATAAATGACTTTAACATCACCACAACATAATAGGATATCCATAACTATTAAGGATGTAATCGTTAGGGAAAAGATAGTAACTCTTATGTTAGTGCATTTAACTCATATGTCATTATATTTTATATGTCATTATATTTAATATGTCATTATATTTCTCTTGTACCATTTATACTTTACATTGGGCATGCAATTTATCCATACATCAGTATGGTTGGGAGCTCGTTTAATCTCTTCTATGAAATTAAGTTCAGTATTTCTCGACTCTCTCAGCAAAGTAGTTTTCAGTATTTCCTTATGTAGCAGTGGCGGATCGTCCTTAAGGGCCAGAGGAGCCGGGCCCCACCAAAAATAATGCGTAACGTGCATTTATTATTTAATAAATTAACATATAACCTAACCCAAAACCACGATTTTCCCGAAAATCTGTGTCTTGCCCCACCAACAAAAACAATCAAGAGCCGCCACTGCTATGTAGTTCTTTCTTTCTTGAACCATTTGTCTCCCACTTCAACGTCTGCTTTGTAATTCTTTGATTATTACATCTCAGAGTATGCCCAACATATATCCGTCTGTTCTTTCTTATAACAGTTATTACTAGTTTCTGACCAGACATTTCTTTGATTTCATCCCTTCTGATGAATTCGTTCCACTGTGTGTTCATTATTTTTCACAGACATCTATTTTCAAATTATTAATATCTAGTCATTTTTCCAACTCTCACTGGCATATATCAGGATTGACAAGGCACTAGAATTGAAAAACCGTTATTTAGTTTTCAAACTATATAACTTGCAGTTCCATGTTTTATTTAAACTTTTAAAATTTGAGGTTGCTTTGACAATTCGTCTCATAATTTATTTGAAATAGTTTTTGCAGTGCAATCAAAATTGCTACCCAAAAAGGTGAAACGACTTTGTTATTTTTATCCTTTTGGATTCCAGCCAATATCTTCATTACTTGTCATATGTTTCTTCATTATATTTGTCTTTTCATAGTTTAATTGCAGTTCAGGAAGGAAACACCATTGGGGAACTCTTAAACGATTTTCTTTTTGCCAACGATCAGGCAATCATATCAACAACAGAAAAATAGCTACAGCAACACATTAACAGACTCCAGTTAGCATGTAATGAATACAATATGAGAATAAACATCGACAAAACCAAAGTAATGACATTCGCTAGAGAAGAAAACACTATCAATATCTCCATCGACAAACACCCATTAAAACAAGTTAGAGACTTTACATGCTGTACCTATGGAGCTGCAGGTAAAATTCAGGGAAGGAGAGATCGTGGCAGACAGAGGGAGAAGATGTTGGATGGCCTGACATCAAGTTGCGACACAAGATCGACTGACATCATGGTTCAACAAAAGATAGACGTCAGAACTGATTACATACACCAAGCGAAGAGAGTTGTGGAGAAACATGATCGTCTACGCCGGCAGACATGGCACTTGAATGATTGACCTAGCGAACATGTTTTAAGCAAACGGAAGAATAACTAATGAAATCCTACATAGATGCAACAAAGTAAATCAAATAATAGGACAAATGGTACCAATTTTAAAATGCAAACCTGTCACCATGAGCAGCAATGTTCAACACAATTTTTCTCCCCACATTATGCTATCAGTGCCAAACCTGGACGCTGACATCAAATGATAAAATAAAACTAATCACAACAGAGATGAAGTGTCTACGAAGTATACTGGGAGTAACAAGAAGAGACCGGTTGAGAAATGAAGACATCAGCAAAAAAAGAGGCGATACAACAGCAGTACTAAACTTCATCAAGAAACAACAAATTAAATGGTTCGGCCACATAAGCAGATTACCAACAGACAGTGCGTCTCAAAGAGCAATGTTACTCCGTATTGGAGGGTACAGTGGATACAAAGAAAAATACCGACAACGCAATAGATGGACCTCAGAGATAACAGAGGCGACGATAGACACTGTTTATGAAGCGCACACAAAAGCCCGTTCTAGAATCTCTTCTTATCCTGATGCTGTGAGCAAAACAGGAAGGGAGAAATGAAAGACATAATTGCAGTCCAATGTTAAACGCTGAAGATGATAAATCACATGTTTGTTTCTCTTGACATTTCTTATTACTTTCTATTTCTGTGAGTGCCTTGCTTGTTTGTATTTAACACAGCAATGTCATATACAAACATCCATAGTTCTATTTCAATAATAAGCAATCCTCCTTTTAACAAACACTTATTCTGTGATGTTTTTTCTGTGACTCGGTGTTCTCATTTTAATTCTCTTCTTTTTAACAACTACATTTTTTATTTATTACTCAAAGCGCACTTCTTATAATTCGACAACGCTAACTTCTTACAATTCCCCAATAGTTCACTTCTTACAATTCCCCAACAACGTAACTTCTTACAATTCTACAACAACATAACTTCTTACAATTCCCCAACAACGTAGCTTCTTACAATTCCCCAAACAACGTCAACTTCTACAACCCCACAGTTCACTTCTTACAATTCCCCAACACTAACTCTACAATTCCCAACAACGTAATTCTTACAATTCCCACAGTTCATTTCTTACAATTCCCCACATTTCATTTCTTACAATTCCCCAACAACTAACTTGATGAAACTAATAGACTTCTCACCAACAAGTTGCAGCATAACTACACCTGTCGAAGTTTGAGTTTGCTGTCATAGTTTCAGCTGTTAGAATACATCCAAAATAAACAGAAATGTTCAAAATAAACAAAATAAACTCAATTATGTGACATGGGCAAGTCTCAGACACTGGAACGAGTTCGAGAATTAGGTGTTAAGTCTGGACATGCCAGACATTGTCATCTTCGTGGTAGAGAGTGAAGGTAAAACATCTCATGGGTACGGTGAGTAAATGGAATTTGAGATGGCTGCTACAGCGGAGGACAGAGCACGAATGGGAATGCCCTATGTGCCAAGACGTCGACCGCATAACATAACAAACATAACATAATATAATATAATATAACATCTAAAATAAGAAATAACAGCAAAAATTCTCCACAAGGAATTAATTCTTATTTTATGTATTTTGTCCAACCCTTTTTGATATAACCATTTCTTATATAAGGAAAACAGACTCGTTTTTTTTATTGTAAGCAGTGTGCATTGACTTCAAGAGTTCTTAATCCCAAACATAACAAACAAACAAAGCACAAAGAAAACTAACAAATATGTAGATCGATAACGAAACTGACACATTTAGAAAAACATTTAAAACACAAAAGTAAGGTGCTTCCACCTCCACAATTTCTCTTTTCTGGTGCACATACTTTCACTCTTTCTCTTTTAAGATTCATACAATTCCACGATTGATTTCTCCAATACTTCACAACGTTGTACAAAACCAAAATACTTTAATTCTCTTTGAAACTTACTTCAGAGTTAGAAAAAAATGAGAATAATGCAGACATGACAATAGTAAGGCACAAGAAAGTTGACAATAGTAAGACACAAGAAAGTTGACAATAGTAAGACACAAGAAAGTTGACAATAGTAAGACACAAGAAAGTTGACAATAGTAAGACACAAGAAAGTTGACAATAGTAAGACACAAGAAAGTTGACAATAGTAAGACACAAGAAAGTTGACAATAGTAAGACACAAGAAAGTTGACAATAGTAAGACACAAGAAAGTTGACAATAGTAAGACACAAGAAAGTTGACAATAGTAGGACACAAGAAAGTTGACAATAGTAAGACACAAGAAAGTTGACAATAGTAGGACACAAGAATGTTGACAATAGTAAGACACAGGAAAGTTGACAATAGTAAGACACAAGAATGTTGACAATAGTAAGACACAAGAATGTTGACAATAGTAGGACACAAGAAAGTTGACAATAGTAAGACACAAGAAAGTTGACAATAGTAAGACACAAGAAAGTTGACAATAGTAAGACACAAGAATGTTGACAATAGTAAGACACAAGAAAGTTGACAATAGTAAGACACAAGAAAGTTGACAATAGTAAGACCAAGAAGCTTGATATAGTAGACACAAGAATGTGACAAAGTACAGACACAAGAAAGCTGAGAATAGTAAGACACAAGAAGTTAGTCAATAGTAGGACACAAGAATGTTGACAATAGTAAGACACAAAAAAGTTGAAAAGTAAGACCGAAGAATGGACAAGAGAAGACACAAGAAAGTTGAGAATAGTAAGACACAAGAAGTTGACAATAGTAAGACACAGAAGTGACAATAGTAAGACACAAGAAGTGACAATAGAAGACACAAGAAAGTTGACAATAGTAGAACAGAAAGTTGACATAGTAAGACACAAGAATGTTGACAATAGTAAGACACAAGAAAGTTGACAATAGTAGGACACAAGTAATGCTTGACAATAGTAAGACACAAGAAAGTTGACAAAGTAAGACACAAGAAAGTTGACAATAGTAGGACACAAGAAAGTTGACAATAGTAAGAACATGACAGTTGACAAAGAAGACCGAAAGTTGAAATAGTAAGACACAAGAAATTGACAATAGTAAGACACAAGAATGTTGACAATAGTAAGACACAAGAAAGTTGACAATAGTAAGACACAAGAAAGTGCAATAGTAGACACAAGAAAGTTGACAATAGTAAGACACAAGAATGTTGACAATAGTAAGACACAAGAAAGTTGAGAATAGTAAGACACAAGAATGTTGACAATAGTAGGACACAAGAAAGTTGACAATAGTAAGACACAAGAAAGTTGAGAATAGTAAGACACAAGAATGTTGACAATAGTAGGACACAAGAATGTTGACAATAGTAAGACACAAGAATGTTGACAATAGTAAGACACAAGAAAGTTGACAATTCTTCGAGTGTTGTCAGGTTCGGTTTGGGGCTGGCTACTCTATCCGGTAAAAATACATTGGCTACAAAATACAACTAACCATAAGTTAGTTCAGTGCTTATGCCCTAACTATGGCTTGACAGGCGAGAGAGGGAAGAGAGAGAGAGAGAGGCAAGAGAGAGAGAGAGAGAGAGGAAAGTTGACAACTATGTAGAACACTATGTAACATTACTGAAGTAGGTCATCAAGTGACAGACGTCAACAAATCGATCCAATAATACGTCACACTGACTGAGTTGAATTCTATGTTAGTATTACAGAAAAAAGACAGCTCTATTGTTAATGAGCACACAAGAAACCCGAGGCTAAAGTCAGAGATCTGAAATAGAAACAATTGTATTAAATTGCACTTGATCTCTTCTTGGAAAGCAAAGAACAAGCTATGAGAGACAAGAAATATAGCAAAAACAAATCAAATATATCGACAGAGGAAGATCTAAGGTTGTGAGTACTGATATCATATAGGAAGATGTGTAGCTAGAATATTGATATCATATAGGAAGGTGTACAGAATATTGATATCATATAGGCAGGTGTACGAATACTTGATAGCTATATAGGCAGGTGTACGAATATTGATAACATATAGGAGGTGTACGAATACTGATAGCATATAGGCAGGTGTACGAATACTGATATCATATAGGGAGGTGTACGAATACTGATAGCATGTAGGAAGGTGTACGCATAAGCACACTCCAAGTGTCTCTTCATAGCATGACGATAGAACAACAATATAAAATAGATAGCTAGTTAGATAAATAGATATAAAGATAGACAGACAGATAAGAATATAGACAGGTAGACATGCATGCAGAAAGATAGATAGACATACATGCAGATAGATAGATGGATATATATATATATATATATAGTTCAATAGATAAATATATATAGAGTTAGATTGATAGATATATAGACATATAGATTGAAAGAAATATATATATTGTGGGCGTCTGTAGCTTAAGCAGTAGTGAGCTTGATCACAACCCAAGCGCACCTGGTTCAAACTCCGCGGCAGACAGTTTGAAAGCAAATTCGTTTCCGTGGTATTTTTATGAAAAGGTAATAATAGACCAACATGTATTATCAAAATAAATAACACAACACTGAAACAAGTCCACCCGATTCAAGATCAGAAATGTGTTACGCACGTAAGCTAACTCTGTAGCTTAAACTGTACTGAGATGAACACCGGAGGTTAAGAAAAAAATTATAGACGGCACAAAACCACTCGTGGGAGAATAGTATAGCAGTGACTGAAAGAAACGAACAGCACTGTTAGAAAACACTATACGGTTCAGCCAAGGACAGAGAAGAAGGATGTGCTTCTGCTGCTGTCCACCACAAAGTAGAGGCTAAAGATGATATATATTGAATGTAGAAACGGGAATATCCCAATTGTTTGAATGTTTTTAAATGTTTTTCGAGGGAAGATTACGCTATAGGACTGATTTTTGTCCTGGAAAAACTATATTATGTATTCAAATGACATTCACACAGTGTCATCTTAATCCCATATTTTCATTTTAAAACCGTTGTGATGTTTCTGTCCTAGTCTATATGTAGAGTGCTATGAAATTCGTCACTCCTGTTGTATCGTTTGCTTTATAAAGGCCTTTCGATCGAAACCTTGCTATGCATTGTTATTGTTTTTATATTTTGTAATACTACAGTACTTTGTTTTTACGTGTTTCGCCATTGCTACATAGTTTTACTGCAGTCGTCCACTATATCAATAATGCGTATAACAACCATTTCTCTAATCACATGACACGCTTGTATTTCTACACAGGATAGTAGTGTTATCCCAAGCCATATAGTTACATCGTGAGTAGCAATATCAACTAACTGTAACTGTTAGAACATGTTAGTTGTAGTCAGAACACCCACACACACATACATACACAAATGTTAGTTGTGGTAACAACACACACACACACAAATGTTAGTTGTGGTAACAACACACACACATACACATACACAAATGTTAGTTGTGGTAAGAACACACACACACACACACATACACAAATGTTAGTTGTAGTAAGAACACACACACACACACACACATACACAAATGTTAGTTGTAGTAAGAACACACACACACACACACATACACAAATGTTAGTTGTAGTAAGAACACACACACACACACACACAAATGTTAGTTGTAGTAAGAACACACACACACACACACAAATGTTAGTGTAGTAAAACACACATACACAAATGTTAGTTGTAGTAAGAACACACACACACACACATACACAAATGTTAGTTGTGGTAAGAACACACACACATACACACACACACACACAAATGTTAGTTGTAGTAAGAACACACACACACACACACAATACACAAATGTTAGTTGTAGTAAGAACACACACACACACACACACATACACAAATGTTAGTTGTGGTAAGAACACACACACATACACAAATGTTAGTTGTAGTAAGAACACACACACACACATACACAAATGTTAGTTGTGGAAGAAACACACACACACACACACACATACACAAATGTTAGTTGTAGTAAGAACACACACACACACACATACACAAATGTTAGTTGTAGTAAGAACACACCCACACACATCACACTCACACACACAGACACGATTTCAGAACCGACTTGTATGTTGTTGTTTGGTATTAACATATGAGGTGACATATATAGGTGCACGATATATAAATTTATAACAAAGCACAATGTGACACAAGACAGACAAAATACAGAATACGAGACAACGATAGACGGACGTGGCGGAGCTGTAGGAAACCACAGATTTAGCTGCAGGATAATAAATGCAATTGCGAGCAAACACGAAACCTGAACAATCAATAAGATGTGAAATCCGAAGTCGAGCAAGTTAATATATTGGCTTAAATATCTGAACTTTACTTATATTCTGTAGCGAAAGTTGGTTAGTAAGACTGGATCAACAAAGTCTACATTTGTTACGTGATTTTTTCACAAGATTCAATATTTCCAACAAGCAACTAAGATGAATCAATCGAAGATAACATTGATCCTAACATGAGTCAGGTCATCCGCCCGCCGTTAGCATCAGTCTTCAGACCAAACCATTGATGGGTTGTCTATACTCTCAACCGATGATTTCATGTCACTAATCCGTGGATTCCAGACCCCGCCATTGATGGGTTCTCTAAACTCTCTTCAGACTAAACCATTGATGGGTTATCTAAACTCTCTTCAGACCACACCATTGTTTGGATTATCTAAACTCCCCCTTCAGAGCAAACCATTGATGAGTTCTCTAAACTATCGTCAAAGCAAACCATTGATGGGTTCTCTAAACTCTCTTCAGATCAAACCATTGATGGATTGTCCAAACTCTCTTCAGATCAAACCATTGATGAGTGTCTAAACTCGTCAACCCATGATTTCTGTCCTAATCCGTGACTACCAAAATCATCACAATATACAAATGAGTAACAACTTGCCTCACACATATAAACACGCACACAAACACACACACACACACACACGCATGCGCGCACGTACACACATACATATATACATACGTACACCATACTACCAGAGACCAAAAGACCATTTAGTCGAAACGTTGCCGTGTATTGTTATTGTTATTGTAAAGCTCCAGTACTTTGTTATTACATATTTCGCCATGCTGCCAGGACCTGATATTGACAGCCGGTGATTGATATCAACACAAAATCACACGATGTGAGATGAGATGCAGAGAAAATGCTGCAGGCAAGGCAAAGAGAAACCAAATGAGAAATGATACAATAAGAAATATAGTTGGAACAACGCAAGTTCACGTTTTATTCACAATCAAAGAATATCACAGTTTGAGCAATGTTTCTGAATAAATAACAACCATTCTTTAAACACGAACATACTACAGGGTGTTCAAGATAATTGCAGCCCGTGAATGGAGCTAATCTGGCATATATGGAAATGGGAAGGTTCGGTTATGACGTAGTATAGGTCAAGGTTGTGTGACGGTGTGTAATTGTAGTGCGGGAAGGGGCGATGAACAAATGTGACGTAGAAGGAGCTAGTCAGAACCGGTTTAAATAGTAAATAAACACAACTCAATTTGTACCTGGGGCAACTTTCGAATTGTTAATGGGGCTGCAATTATCTTGAACACCCTGTATATGAGAACATCAGGCGACACACAGCCAGGCTATAGCCCGTTTATATAGTAGTTTATATAGTATAGTAGTTTATAGTTGGCTCTGGGACAAGACAAGATGGGAGGGTTAGTAAACTATGTTGGAAGGAGTAAAGAATACACTTAATAAACTGAATATGACAAAATGTAAAGCCACGCACAAGATGCGAGGTCCTGACAAATACATATTTCTTATCACTGCAACGCTGAAGGCACAAATAGTAGGAAAAAACACAATCACACGTACACACTCGAAACGCGTGCACGCACGCACACGCGCGCTACACACACACATATATATATATATATATATATATATAATATTCCTCTCGTACCGTTATGCGACCTGCAAGCAATTTCTCCATACCACTCTATCCCGGTTAAGTTGTTCAATCTGTTCTAATGTAATCCAGTTCAATATTTCTCGCAACTCTCACCGAAGCTCGTTTCAGGACTTACCTAGGGTGTCCTTTCTTTCCCAATTCCTTGCCTCCAAAATCAATATCTACTTTGTGATTCTGTGATTATTTCTTCTAAGGGTATGTCCAACATATCTTCATCGTCTCTTTCATATAACAGTTTTTAAGTTTTTACTAATGGTTTAAAGCCGAAGGATTGACTTCACTGCACCGGGTTTTACCCCATATGGCTCGGTCCTTCTCCACAGAAATGGCATGCCACCTGCCGAGAGTATTGCACAAAGCACGAACTCCGTAGCTCCGGCATCAATCCTAGGGGTCTCTGGAAAACTGCACTCGTGAACAGAAGGCCGCGGTCCGGATTCGAACCTACGAACTTCGACTCACAAGGTAAAGGGCTTAACCACTCAGCCACAGAGACCCCTGATGGTAATATGATGGTACTAATGGTAACATGTGTCTTGCTCACAAGTCTGTAAGTTTCTTGTGCGTTGCTCACAAGTGTTTTGTTGTGTTTCCCTCAAGTCTGACACAAGGGACAACCAAATGCAAAAAAATGTTTCCACATATAGCTGATAATGGGATAGTCTTCAAACTATCACATTGCCCGTCTGCCCAGCGTGTTCGTAGCGCGTTGGACTACGGGTGACTAGCCCTCTGTGTGTGCGGGTTCAATTCCTCGGGCTGGCAGAAAAAGCCACAGATTCCCCAGATTTATAGTGTTCGTGGCACCTAACCGAAGGGTTACAATGTCCATGACACCGAGCCGAAGAGCTGAAAAGCTCAAGTGCTTCTGGATCGGATTTAAAAAAATAAAAAAAATAATCACATTAAATTGTCAGCTATTATTATATAAAGCAGTTTTTATTTGTAACGAATAAATATTCGTGCATCAAAACCGATACCTGCACAGCAGCAGGATGTTGTTGGAAATCATGTAGTATTAGTGTCCCTAGCTAAAAATGCCATGTATGCTGCTCATTAAATGGAGTTACTAAATGTACACGTGTCCTCTAGCAGCGAGGTTAGAAACCTCGGTCAAATAAATACTCATAGTATCCTGCAGGCCCCGTTTGAAGATACATCTTATCTTATCTTATCTTAACCACATATGCCGTGAAGCGACGTGTGGAGAGTTAGTTTCTATCTTGTGCCAGGTGTGTTGCTCTTGGCGTTGCAAGTCCATTCTTTCGCAGGGACTCTGAGAGGTTATCTATCCATCGTGTTCTTGGCCAGCCTCATGCTCTGCGCCATTAGTATCGATTATTGTAGGCATGTGGTGGTAGTAAATGTGGTTTAATTCTCATTAGATTGCCGAACCACTTGATTCTTTGCTTCTCGATGTACTGTATGCATGGTGTAGTACCAACGATGCTTCTGATATTCTCGTTTCTCACTCTATCTCTCCTTGTAACGTTGACATCTTTTCATAGACATCTCATTTCACATGTTGTAATCTTTCTTTCTTGAAGATATATATAATATATATAAGAGAGACGAGGACAGAAAAATAGAATAGTTCAGCTTGGCAAACGAGCTATGCAGATTTGGTCTGGTCCAGATTATGGGTGTGGCAGATTGATTGCTTATTATAATCTTAGTGTATACCGGTATGTACAAGGGTATAAATTAATATTTTTAAATGTTTTAATATAAACCTAGTGTTTTGATGCGAACCCCGTAGCACCGGCGAAGATCCCCGATATAATTTAGAAAATGGTGAAAATATTTACTGTTTAAATGTGATTTAAGCTTAGTTTAAGCGTTTAAATTATGCATGGGTTTAGTTGAAATGTTTCAATATTATAATATTAGTATCTATTTTGATAGACAGATAAGGCTTAGCTCAAATGTTAATCTCCTGTATTTAACGTGAACTGTGTCCAAGTAATATTGTTTTTTTTTTGTGTGTGTTTTTTTGGATCCAGAAGCACTTGAGCTTTCAGCTCTTCGGCTCGGTGCCATGGACATCGTAACCATTTGGTTCGGTGCCACGAACACCGTAAATCTGGAGAACTTGTGACTTTTCTGCCAGCCCACGTAATTGAACCGCACTCACATGGCGCTTGTCACCCGTCGTCCAACACGTTACGAATACGTTGGGCAGTCGGGCAAGTAATACTGTAATGACTGGACTACTGTGTATTTTCCTGTGCCGAAACACACCGGAAATGACATAGACTAAGCTATATGTAACCTCGCAGGACTGAAACATTTTCTAGTCAATTTGTTGAAGCCTGATCAGAGCCGTGTGGTATATTTTCTCAGTATGATGCAAGTCTTCGAAATGCCGCCAGTTAAGTGTTTTTTAAAATTAAAAATAACCTTCAATTGTAATTTTGATTTCGTTGCTTATGAACCCCCCCTCCCCATACGGTGCCTCCTGATGCGACCGCCTCTCTGCTTCATACACGGTACGGCCCTGTGCCTGATCATGTTTCTTTATTTGACAATGTCAATAATTTCTGCTACAATAAACATCCAAACAGCTTATCACACTTTGTATATCGAAGCAATTCATCATACCTTGTAAATGAGGTACCTTGTAGTGGTTGGGGAGCATGCTTACCTCCATGATTCGGAAAGCTAGCCTGACAAGAGTTTTGTTCCTGCAAGGGACTCTCATGTCAGACAGGTTGAATGATAGAGGGCAGACAAAATGTGACTTCATGGTCCTTCACGTTCTTCTTATAGAACCATTACAAGACAGCATGTCAGCTATATTCTAATCGTCCAACTATCTATATTACTGTTTTCCATTATAGAACCATTACAAGACAGCATGTCAACTATATTCTAATCGCCCAACTATCTATATTACTGTTTTCCATTATAGAAACATTAGAAGACAGCATGCCAGCTATATTCTAACGGCCCAGCTATCTATATTAGTTAGTTTGTTCCTTTCGTGCCAAAGGCGGCACATAGGGCAGAGGTTTTAGATCTCCATGTGATACGGTTCTTTGCTAGCAGTTGGAGATCTTGTATGGTTTTACATCCCAATAGTTTACTTTCTTGTTGGATGGTTCTTCGAAGAGTGGTCTTTGGTCTTCCACGTTTTCTTTTCCCAACTGGTGACCACATAAGGACTTGTCGATTTAGTCTCTTTTCGTGTGATCTAAGAACATGACCTAAATATTTCCACCTTCGTTTTATTCTCAAAGCTGTCCAGTTTCTTATCAATTTTCTTTGTTGATTTCCAACTTTTACAACCGTAGGTCAGTACAGGAATCACACATGACCTAAACAATTTAACTTTTGTGCATATACTAAGGTCTTGAGATTGCCAGATATTCGTTAATTTAGTGAAGGCACTAGCTGCTATAGCAATACGAGAGTTTATTTCTTTCATCGTGTCTCCGTTGTTTGACACTTTACTACCCAAATATGTAAAATGTTCAACTTTCTCCAGTGTTTGGCCATTTATTACGATGTTGTACCATAATTTTGGTCTTGGCAGAATTAATCTGGAGACCAACCTGTTCTGCAAGTGTGCAAAGATTGCTTGTTAGTTTGTGGGTTGCTTGTGTGGTAGAATTCAATATGGCCACGTCATAGGCAAAGTCAAGATCAAATAGTCTGCTGTTATTAAGCCATTTCATGCCTAGTTGATCATCTTGGGTGCATTTGCGCATGATCCAGTCTATAGCTATCCCAAAAGCATAGGTGACATCACGCAGCCCTGCTTCACACCCGAATTGACTGCGAACCAGTCTGAGTTTCCTGCATCTGTTCTTACACAGCAGGATGCTTCAGAATAGAAGGCTTTATAATATTGATGTACTTTTCCTGGAAGCCGTAGGTCTTAAGAATCTCCCAGAGAGTAGAACGATGAAGACTATCAAACGCTTTCTGAAAGTCTATAAAATGTATCACTAGTGGTGACTGGAATTCAATTGATTCTTCTATAATAGATCTCAGCGTGAAGTTATGATCGGTACAAGAACGATGTGGACGAAAGCCAGCTTGTTCTTCTCTTAGCCTTGCGTCGACGGCTTTTCAGCCTCTCCACCAAAATACTGCAGAATAGCTTGCCGGGTGTTGATAGCAGAGTTATTCCGCGCCAGTTGTTGCAATTTGACAAATCGCCGCCTTTTTTTTTGGGAGCTTGAATATTGCAGCAGTTTCCTGGTACAAGGTCCCAGGTAATATTTATATAAGTCTGAGATGGTCTAAGACTCGATATCTAACACCAACGATCACAATTTTAACTATCGTCTACTTGAATAGCATAATAAGACTGACACTGTCAAGATCCATGAATTCTTCTGGAATATTCTGTCTATCTCTGTTCTCACTTAATTTATATCAAAGTTAATTTTCTCACGCCAATGGCCCCTCTATGGGATTCAATCCACAATATAAAATAGTTCAGTAATTCGTAACAGTTTATTACCTGTCGTCTAGGTTACACCATACTAAGGTCGTTCTCGCTTTTCTCTTCAATATCTGGGAACATAGGAGACTTCTGGCATTTATCTGTTCTCGTCTCGGCCTCGGACAGCTAGTCTTTCCAGTCAGCGCGACACTTGTTCATCTGCTGCTCTGGTCTTCTCGTCTTCAGTCCTCTGATCTGCAGGCTCTGGTCATCGGTCAGCTAGGCGTCAGTCATCTGGTCTTCCCTATTAATGGCAGTGTATTTAAACGAACTAGTCAGCATCTCCAGTTAGTTCACCACTCTCTCTTCGACTCCAAGCGTTTTCTAGTAGATTATTTAAATCACTGTTAAACGTTCTGGTTTTCTCTCTCTCAAAGAAAAGTAGTATCAATCTGTTACAAAAATAAACATTCTTTCCATACGTTCTGCTCAACCTCTCTAGTCAGTCTGTTCTGTTGATCTGTCTTTCTTAACTTACGTTCACTCACCAACCCAGCTGGCCCCTGCCCTGGTCACGAGATTTTCGCCTACTCATAAATTCCCGCATTTAATCACTTTCTCAAGGTGGAGTACTCACTGATCAGTAACTGGACTGGTAAACAGGAAATTCTAATTCTAATTCAAGGACACCAAGTAAAAGGTTGTCTCCCTGACAACCGCCCTCTCCTGGTAACAATAGAACTGTTACAATATCACTCCGTCTTTCCAATCTTTTAAAAAGGGTTTCATTCTCCAAACATCTTCTTTAAAAAGGTACTTAAAAATATCTATATTACTTTTTTCCCATTAAAAAACATTGGGAAAACATTAGCTATTTCTCGCCCACCCTTCATATTACTGTTTTCCATTAAAAACTTACAAGACAGCATGTCGGTTATATTCTAACACCCCAAATTATCTTTTCCCTTTTGTCCCAAATTTAAAACCTTAATTGTTCAAAATTTTAAAAGCTTTTAAATTTGAAAAAATAAAAAGGTAAAGGGTTTCCAGGTACGCTTGCGTTCTGCCCTTTTAATTTTTATTTAAACCGATTCTTTAAAACATCCTTCTCACCATTGTTCATCCCCCCTTCCCCCATCCAATTACACACTCCAAAAACTCCCACATTAAAACTATACAATCAAAATTAAACCTTCTCTTTTTCATCATATGCCAGATTTTTCCCCTTTGGGAAAGCTACTTTTATCCGAACACCCTAGCTATAATCCCCCAAACCCCCCATCTTCAAATATTGCTTTTTTCCCATTTAAAAACATTGAAAACCATGTCGGCTTACCAAAACGAAAAAAATATTCTTCTATGACGTGCCCCTATTATAAAATAGGGTAAGGGGTCATATATTGACATATTTATGTTATTTAAATACATCAACATCCTTTTTGGCATTCCCCATTTTTCCCTCTTCCCCCTTCCCTTTCCACCCAAAAGCCTTTTTCCAGTCCCCAAAGGGGGTTTGGTTCTATATCTTCTCTCTCTCCCAGAAAGACCCCTGCCCGGGCTGAAACTTGGCTTGGTTTCGAACCCCCGGTGTCGGGACCCCCCATGTCCCCGGTTTGGATTCCGCTTGATGTTTCCGGCCTGTCCCTCCCCCATGGGGCGCTTTTTTGGGGGGTCGGCCGCTCGTTCCCCACCCCAACATGTATTAAAATTTGTCATTCTTATCACCTGGCCTTTATTATCTTTACACGCGTTATCACTATAAATATAATTACTTTTTTTTAATCCATGGTTGTTTATTGTTTTTCATTTTTTTGTATTTTGTAAAATAAAATTACTTTTTTTTTGTTTTTCCCCTTTTTATATTTTTCTGCGGTTTTCCCCTTATATCGATAAAAAAAGGTTGGATGTCAGCATGTCCCTATATTCTTAAGGAAACACCTACATGTCAGGCTATTCGAAGTAGTATTCCGGATGTTTTTCCCTTTACCATCAATAAATTCCATTAAAAAACATTACTGTGTACTGAAAAACCTGCCAACAAGTCTGCAATTTTACATAACGTAACTTTGGGGGAAAATTTGGCGTGGGGGTTAGTGACTGGGGTCTTTTAAACCCCCGACGTCCGAGTTCGAATCACGCTGCGGACATTTTTGGTTCTTTTTTCCCGTGTGGTTTTTTCCCAAAAGGACGACGACACCACCCGTTCAAACAAGGGAAACGAAATTTGCCTAAAAAAATCATAAACGGCGCTAAAGGCTGGAGTTGTTTCCCAGGAGCACTGGAGTTACAGGGAAAGTCCCGTAAAAGGGGTATTCAATTTTAAAGTTTTGTTTTTAAAGATTTTTTTTTAACTCTCGGGAAAAACCCAAATTTTTCTTATCATGTCATTGACTGGTCTGTGAGGAGCAGAGTTGGCGGATGGGGTTAGGAAAAAATTCAACATTTGAAAAAAAAGTTGGTTACTAATAAAAATTACTAAACAAAACTTTAATTAGATTGGTATTAGAACCCTTACTTCCCCCATCCCCAACTTTGGTTGATGTGGGTTTTTGTTTCCTAAAAATTACCACCCGGACGGTTCTCCCCTCCTAACTTTTGGGTTTATGTAGTTCATTGTTTAAATACCCCAAGACTTCTCCATCCCAACATTGGTTGATGTAGTTCATTGTTAAATACCGCCAAAATTTCCATCCTAACCCCTTTGGTTTATGTGTTCATTTTGAAAACCCCGGAAACCCCCTCAACATTTGGTTTATGTTGGGTTTATTGTTGGGAAAAACCCCAAGACATCTCCATCCCTAACATTTGGTTTATGTAGTTTATTGTTGAAATACCTTTGAAATTTTTCCATCCCAACATTGGTTGATGTAGTTCATTGTTGAAATACCAAAGGGCTTTTCCATCTTTAAAATTTTTTATGGGTTTTATTGTTAAAATACCCCCAAAAAATCTCCCTCCTTGGGCTTGGTTTTTTTGGTGGTTGGGTTCATTGGGTTAAAATTTTAAAAAAAGAAAATCTCCATCCTAACATTGAAAATGAATTCTTTTTAAAACCCCCCCAAGACTTTTCCCTCCCAACATTGGGAATGTGGGTTTATTTTTAAGCCCGCCAAAACATCTCCCCTCCTAACATTTTTGATGAGTTCATTGTTAAATACCCCCAAGACTTTTCCATCCTAACATTGGTTTATTAGTTTATTTTTAAATACCAAAAGACACCTTCCCTTTTAAATTTTAAAAGTATTATTTTTGAAATACCCCCACAATTACCTAAAAGGTTTAGGGCTTTTTGGACCCATTTCCAAATTCTTTGGTTGATTAGAGCAGTTCTATGGGGATTCCCCCAAAAAAATTTTGGGTTGAGAGTTCTTTTGGAAATTCCAAAGGGCAACTCCCCCTTAAAAGATTTATGATTCAGGAAAACCCTTCCCTTTTAACAAAACCCCTTTTTGAAAAAACCGCCAAAGGGGAAATTTATTTCCCCATTTGGGTTAAGCATTTTGTAAACCCCCCGCCCCCACCTTTGGTTAAGCTTGTTAAAACCCCCCCCTCCCATTTAACAATTTTATTGGCGGAAAACCCCCCTCCATCCCATTTTATTTTCTTTTGTACAAAGGGAAAATTATTTTTTAACCCCTTTGGTTAAATTTAAATTATTGTTTGAAATAAAAATTATTAAAAATTGGTTATGTAAATTTTTGGGGAAAATAACCAAAAAATTAAAAGGGGGTTCAAAATTAAATAAAAACACCATCCAAAATTGGGTTTTAAAAATTTTGGCTTTCTCTAAGGTTCCACCAACCCTAATTTTTGTTAACAACCCCCAAACTTCTCCCATTAAAATTTGGGTTTGGTGGGGGCACTTGGGTTTCCCCTTTGGGGGTGATTTAGGCATTTGGGGAAAATCCCAATTGTTCCACCCCTTTGGGTAGGGTTATTTGCTCCCCGTGCTCCTAAAAACTCCCATTTTTAATTTTGAAATAACCAAGCCATCTAGTCCCCAACCCTTGGTTTTATTTCCTTTTAAATAAACGGAAATTTATTAAATTTTTTGTGTTTTGTTTTTTGTTGAAATTTTTCCAAAAACATTCCCTTAAATTTGGGGTGTTAAATTTTCAAATTCTTTGACTTTCCATTTAAACCAAATTTTATTATTTTTCTAACTCCCTTTAAGCTTTTAAAATTAAAATTTATGTATTCATTTATTAAAACCAAAAAAATTTCCCCCCTCTTCCCCGTCTTTCCCAAAAAAGGAGACCCCCTTAACAGGGGGTGTTAATTTCTCTTTAAGAAAAATTTAAAACGGTATTATGTCGTTGCAAAACATTATTAAAATTTGGGTGAGTTTTTGGAAAAAACCCCCACATTATAACTTTTTAAACCCGCCCCCTCCACATATATACATGTCTATTTCTCTTGACATAGAAAATTGATATATATTTCTGTAATACATGGTCAATTTTCAAGTGATTGTATGCATGAAATAGAAAATTGATGAAAAATAGATCTTTAAGATGGACATAAGATGAATTAAAATGCAGAATTCAAATTTCAAATGATTATTCAATCGCAAAATCACGAAAATAGTTTATTTAAAAATATTTATTATTAATTTCTTCTTTAATTTCACCGACCCTAATCGTCTGAACACCCTCCAAATTCTTTGAACCCATTATCGCCCCCTTATGACCTTCAGTGCCCACTTAGGTTGTACCGCACTTGAAACGATGATTTAAACATATTGGTGAATAATCACGTGTGTTCCGACCTCTGGCATACGCAGTAAGATTTCGCGTGCAGTGCTCGAAAATAACTCCCTATATAACACAGTATATAACTTCGTATATAACTGAGTACCTACCACCATCCTGTGTTCCTCATGTCACTTTGAGGATGATGACAATTGAAAGTATTTATATTTTAAATCTTTACAATGATTTTTACCTGAGAAGAGGCGCTACAACCTTACTCATCTCAGTGTAAACTGAAAAGGGGTTCTTTGACGTATTCAACTTGAACACGAAACCTACGATTTATCATCCGTCTTCGATAAAACTAGAAATTCGATCTTTCTAGGTTACAAACATGAATGTACGCCTATATCAGTGACAGTAGCAATGTATAACATGTTAACTCGTCTTTAGCCCACAGAGGAGACATAATAACAGACGTGTTAATGCGTCTTTAGAAGTTAATTTGGAAAACGTATATATACGTCCTTAGCAGCTATTATTATTATGATCAGAGATCTCTGAGAAAATATCACGATAGCTCGAAACCCGAAACTAACCGAGTAACCTTTGAGCGAGAGACAAGCACTTCATCTTCACTACACAGGTAGCATTGTTTCTATAAATCTATATCCTCTTCGTGTCGTCTTTGACACATACGGTGTTCAAATAGATTTCATTGTTGTTGTACTGCACCTTTCTACAATTGTTTCCACAATCTCTCATCATCAAGATACGTATCCTTTATAGGACGTTGCTCTCTTTGCAGCATCTAAATTCCCTCTGTCTCTAGTCAGTTCACCCACTTTGTCGATGGTCATATTCATGGTGTCTTTAATATCTTGTAGCCATCTTCTTCTTGGTCTGCCTCTGCGTCTTGGGACTCTGCCTCAGTATTGTTTTCCAAGCCATCGTGACCTTGATGTGACCAAGTATGTAAATTTCAACAATCGCTCAACTCTCTTTAAACGGTTATCCTCCATGTTTATTTGTACGTCAATCCTTTCTCGTTTCATCCACTGTCCATTAGAGAACTTTTGAGTCTATGCACCCACTGGGCATGGGACATACGTGCCCAATATATCTCTATCTTCATCTAGGAATAGGCATCTAATGATGACAGTTTATTCATTTAACAGCTCATCATTTACTCTTCACCTACGCCCTAGGAGGCATAGGTCAGCAACAAAGGGCCCTTTCCCAAAGCACGTCTATCCAAAGCCATTTTTTCCAGATCTCTCAGATCTCTCCACATTTTCTTGCATTCCATCTCCAACTTCTGTCTCCAGGTGCTATTTTCCCGAGTCTCTTCATGAATCCCTCCTGACAGGGTCCTTCTTCGTCCTCGGGTGGTGAGCTATGAATTTTCCTGGTTGTGGTTATGTAGGTATCTAGTGTTTTTAAGGGTGGGGTATGCTTACCTAACCTCCTTGGTCTCCTCTTGACATGCGTGGCAGGTAACAGTGGCTCTATTCTGTACACCCCAAATTGGGCCCCGGTAACCACTCAGGCGAACTCATCATTTACTGTAGTATTTGTGCCAGGAAATTTGCAGGATTCGTCTTTAAATATTTATTTGAGAGTAGCCCAGTATATTGTTGTTGATTTATGTTTGAAAGATCTTCTTGTATAATGACTTAAATGTACGAACAGACTAATTTATATATTATTTAATGGGTATATTTCACAGTGTGCAGTCCGCACTGATGATGGACACAGCGACTGGTTTATGGTTGAAACCGGTAAACCAATGCTGTATTCTATCTCCGCTTTGTTTTGGAATGGCCATTGGCTGAATGAACATAAAATGGAACGAATTCAGGAGAAGTGATGAAATCAGAGAAATGTGTAGTCAACCAATAGTAACAACTGTAATATGAAGGAGAAGATGGAGATATGCTTGGCATACATTGAGAAATGATCAAACAATACCGAATCAGGTATTGAAGTGGGAGGCAAAGGGTTCAAGAAAGAGAGGTCGACCTAGGAGACCATGAACGAACTTTGCTGAGAGAGGAAAGAGATATCGGTCTCAGTTCCATGGAGGAGATTGGGCGAGTTGCCCAGGATAGAGCGGTATGGAGAAATTGCTTGCATGCTCTATGTAACGTATAACGGTACGAGAAGGAATTTGTTATTATTATTTAAAGTGTAATTCATTGAAACAACGGGAACAAGACAAGAACCATACATTTAGTTTACATAGCATAATTCAGCTAATTGAAATAACATTATCACTTTGTCTTCCCCAGCAGGAAATTCTTGGCATGATGCCGAGCAAAGTAGATGGGATAACCAGATATATGAACTAAGTCGATAAGTTTCTTGTTAATTAGAAAAAGTTCATCAAAGCGTAAAGTGCATATACATCAAAACGCATTAACCACGGATTAGAAAAACACAACATGTAATTATATGATAGTGATCAATGAGGTGTGACACGGATAGGTCAGGCGATAAGAATGACATCTGTCAATATATAACTAATTTCATCACAACATAATGCTCCAACAATATGTCTGATATGCAAGATGTCAAACTTAAACATGCAAATAGTATGAGTCAGCATTGACGGCTTATCTATAACCAATGAGATCTGATATAGTAAAACTCTAGGGGCTGGTACTTGAAAGTGGTGTTTTCCTATGTGAAAAGTCTACATCAATATAGATGGAGACTGCAGTAAAACTATATAGAATGTTGAAACACTAACAAAGTATTGCAATTGTACAAAATACAAAAACAATGACAATACGCAGCAACGTTTCGACCAAAAGGCCTTTATCAAGCAAACGATACAACAGGGTGAGAATTTCACAGCACACTTGTGACATTCTTCAGCTACTTATCTATACACATTTGTGTCCTTTTGGTTAAAATGTAAACAAGTTGGCCAAAATTTGAATGTGCCTGTCCTTCTTGTTGTAGGGACCTAATTTGGCGAGCAACGTACTTATGTTCTTGATGCAAATCACAAATAGTTATTAACTGGTTGATAATAAGAACGCAAATGAACACAAAAACACGCGAATGAGTGGAGAGAAACAGGAACAAGTAAAACGTTTCTAATTTCTTGGACATAGATGGTGAACAATGTGAAACGACGATTAAAGAGCACACATGAAATCGTTCTTCTTTACTGACGATAGTGTCTTAGATGTGCTCTTAGGGTTTATTTAAACTGCATCTAATGCAATGAGCAAGTGACTATCTAGAACCATAGGAACCATGAAATAAAGGGGGAAGGTAGTGCCAGAGTCAGTGAGCTGACAGTTACCAGACCTTACGGAACCATCACGCGGCGACCATAGAAACGTTACTTTCACTCTGGCAAACTGGTAGGGATTGAAGAAGCACTACCTCAAGATTAGATAGTTGTGTAAGCGCAGCTGCGAGTAGCATGAGATTTGTCTGCACAACAGTCGAGAAGTTTGTGAATAGTCAATGTATCAACACGAGTTTTCTTACCGACGACTAGAGACCGATAACTGGGAGATAAGCGTGCAAGCGACTTTCAGTTGTACGCGTAATCTTCCAGCCCTGATAAAACTGTTCATCTCTTATGGTCCTGTACTGCTATATACATGCCATTTTCGTCTTTGAGACCTCAATTGGCAAGTGTTGTACTGTGGCAACTTCTGAGTTCGATTGTCTATTTTTACCTTTCAGCTCATCCCCAACCTTCCTCCAAAATACTCGCACCTTTGCGCAATGTTGTTATCCATATAACACGGTGATCCTCCAATCAGGGCACATCTCTTTGAACCGATAGAAAAATTCTTGATTGTGGTAAAGCAGACACTCTACATCTGAGCAGTGATCTGCTTTGATGCCTCTTCCCCTCCTAAAGTTCACAGAATAACACTTGCTGTGGTATGCAACTATTGTTCATTCTTTTCACATGCCCCAGTATCCCAGTCTTCCACTGCCAAACAACATGCCCATGAAAAAAGGAGGTTTGCAAGTGTGTACTGATCATGATCATCATCATAGTCCTCACATCGAAGGTTGGCTGCATAATCTCAGCATCTCTGTCTTCGCCTTGGTGTTGCCACTGCCAGACTGTAACCGTCCTTTCTTAAAGCCTCCCACTTATCTCCGTCCCTCTTGCCTTTCCCAACTTTCCTCTAGTAAATATTTTATCATGGTGTCATGCCTTTTATGTGCAAAATATTTTACTTGTCTGAATTTTTTTTCTTCTTAATAATTTTTTATGCCTAGTTTTCCTAAAACTTGTTTATTTGTCTGTTTTTCTGTCATGAAACTCTGCTTATTCTTCATTTGAGAAAATATCCCATCTCAAATGCATCAATTCTTTTCTTCTAACTGCTTGTTCATTGTCCATGCTTCAGCCATACATAAATAGGATATATACTAGCATTTGATCATTCCAATTTTAGCCTGTTTGTGATTTGTTTGATGTCAGTAACTTTCTCATACTATTGAAATTATCCTTGGCCATTCCCATTCTCTTTTAATTTCATTACATCTGCCATCATCTGTTATCATCTGACCGAGATAGGAGTAGCTTTTGCCTGATGTGAATTTCCATGTATTTTTATATTCATTTAGGGTTTTTCCATTTCCTTGTTGATTACCATAGTTTTTGTTTTGTATGTTAATGTCTAATCCATATTCCTTGCTAGTTCTGTCCAATTGGTCCATAATTCTTGTAGAACTTGTTCATTTTCTGCTACCATTGATACCTGTAAATTTTAAAACAGTTTATACGCAATAATACAACATTCATACTGTCCTGCCAATATGGCTGATATAAACATATTTATTCTGTCTTTAAAGTTTGTGATTCTCTAAAAGGAAAAAAAACTACAAATCCTTTGGGAAAGACAAAAAGGACACATGTCTCCAAAAAAGTTGTCAAATATTCCTTATCCTAAACGTTTATAAAAATCTTAGAAATATGGATATAAAAATTTGTATTTTGGTTATATAAAAATAGTGGTACTTTACTTTGATTTTTCCTTCTAGAAGATAACCTAATTTTATCCCCTTTTCCATGTGTTGTACACTTTTGATAAGTGGTTTTTTATGATAAACATATAGATCTTTCTATATAAGCAAATCATTGACTCATTGAAAATAGTAACACTTCCCTCAAAGACCTAAGCAGAACATAGCAGGTCAATATATTTCGCCTAGTACACACTGCAAACTCAACACACGCTTACAAAATTAGAAACAAGACAAGCAGCTCTCTGCCACTGTCAGCGGGGAGAGCAGACACCCGAGACTGCAAGACTGTCCTCTCTGGGTGAGCTGAGAAGCAACATGTGGCCACACCCAGTCGACCTGGAAATTAAGATTTGGAGAAATCTGAAAGACGTGAAGCTGATTGCCCAGTTTGTGGTTTTTACATAAACTAAACGCATGACCAGAGATAGCAGAAAAAGAAGGATACAGTAAGAACCAACATAGTTTATTAAAAAAATTGTCTAATGTCCTCAGACTGGGAACTTTCCAATGTTGAAAGAGAAACTTCGTTGTTCTCAGTCATAGTTATTCCTCTGCTATAAGCTGACTAAAAAAAAAATTATTTCTATAAAAATAGTATATAAGAATTGTTTTTTATGATGCGTGTATATAAATATTCTAATTTCTGTGGCCGTCATTGAGTTATGTCAATTGCAATATATAATTGTGTAATTCTCTCAAACAATTTGTATAAAATTCTCTGGAAACATTGATTAAATAAATAATGTCCTGTAATTTATTTATAATTCTGTTTTTTTACTTCATAACCCAATGATGCGGAACAACAACACATAACATATATATATATATCATAATATAATATTTATAATAATGTTTGTTTATCATGTAACGCATACTTTACTCCATGGATTCAATACAATGGAAATATTCATTGATAATTTTGGTATATTTTAATAATTTGAAATCGAGTAATACAAGGCGGCGTCCGGTATACAAGTAACAGGCAGAAAAGTCGTGCAAGAGATCTTTGTTAGAAACCAGCGAGCTACAGGAACCATCAGTATGCATACTGTTCGATATTTGTTGGAGGAGATTGAGCACCTATGGGTCTGTCCGGAACGCAATGACGTCAGTTTAATAATTAATAACTAATCTTTGTTAGAGAAGACTTTATATCTAAGCGTCAAATAAGCCCACGTAAAGAACATGTTCTAGACAGATCATACAAAGAAATACATAATTAGGAACTCTATAGAAGATTGTTAGCGAACGTCCCTGAATAGAAGCATGTATTATATGTTCATATTGTCTCCATCCAACAAAGACTTGAACATAAACATCCTGTGTGACAAGACTCTCTACTCTCCACTTAGTTTAGATACACTCTTCACATAAGCAGCCAATTATATGAAATTCCTCGAAAGGTGGTACACGGTTTCATGACATATATGGCCCTTTTCATCTTTACAGACGGTCAATAGGCAAGTGTTTTACTGTGACAACTTCGGAGTTTTCGCTTTTCTCTTGTTGTTCAGCCTGTACATAAGTCTCTTCTCAAAGACTCTGCCCTTCCGTAATTTGGCTTTCACACAACTCTGTCATCAGCTAGTCCCTCCCATGTGCTGGGATCTATAGAAAAGTTTTCATTGAGGTTTTGCAGACATCTTTATATCTGAGCAGTGGTCTGCCCTGGTGCCTTTTCCCCCTCCGAAAGTTCACAGAACAACATTTGTTTTGGTATGCGATAAGTTTCATTCTTCACATGTCCAACCATCTTAGTCGTCTACTGCTGAGCATGCCCATTATGGAAGGCAGATTTGGGACGTTGTAGTACTTCAGTATTGGTTATCTTGTCGACCACCTGATGTTCATAATCTTCGGAGACATGAAGGTGAAAGATGTTGTCCCCTCTCGTGTCTTGAGTAGGCTGTCCATGTTTCTGAGCCATATAGTAAAGAACTAATTACACAGGCTCGATATATTTGAGCCTTCGTCTGCAATGTCAATTTTTTGTTGTCCCACGCTCGCTTTGATAGTTTGCAGAATGTAGTAGCGGCACTCCCTATACGAGCGTTGTTTTCCCTCGTCAAGAGAAAGGCTGGCAGTGACCGTGACCCAAGATAGCAGAATTTTGCACTGGTGTTAGATGGTCTCATTAAAGTGATTTTGATGTCTTACCCCCTGACATAACACAACTGTTTTGGAGACACTTATTGTCAGAGAAAGAGGTCGCATGCCTTTGACAAATTATTAATTAGACTTTTGCAGTGTGGTCTCCCCTGTGGGCGACTAAGGCAGCATCGTCAGCGAAAAGGAGGTCCTTGAGAAGTATTTTTTGTTTTGTCTTGGTCTTGTTGCCGTTAAACAGTGAACCATCAGATCTAGTGCGATGAAAATCACCATCAGCGTCCCCAAGGCGTGGTTCAAAAGGACTGCGAAGAAGATGCCAAAGAGAGGGGGCGGCACAGCCCTGCTTGACTCCCTTTTAACCTCAAAACTATCAGAGGGCTGCCATCGAACTGTATGGGGTTTTTCCCATGCCCTCATGGAAGGAAACAATCAATTGGAGCAATTTTGGGGGACAAACCAATATACTTCAATATTTTATAAAGACTCTGCCTGCTGACTGTGTCGAATGCCTTAGTCAAACCACGAAAGCAATACATAGAGGCTTCTCTGCTCTCTGCACTTCTCTTATAGCTGTCGAAGGGTAAATATCATGTCAGTTGTTGACCGTTCAGCTCTGAATCCACATTGTGACTCTGGAAGAACACGCCCCGCCAGTTTCTGTAGTCGTTTTGAAAGGACTAGTGCAAAGCTTTGCCTGTTACGCTTAGAAGGGAGATGCTCTGTAGCTGTTACAACCCCCTTTCCCCTTTGTTTTTAGAGTGTCACTATCTTTGCATCCTCATGTCCTGAGGAAGTGTTCCTCTCTCCAGCACTGAATAAGGAGATTGTAGGGGGCAGCAGGACACCCCTATTGTATTTGGAGGATTTCTGCGGGAATGTTGTCTAGTCCTGATGCCTTGCCATTTGAAAGTTTGTTGATTGCTTCGGAAAGTTCCTGCCCGTGGTTCGGTATCCAGCTCGGTTTGGCTGATGTTTCGGTATGATCTGATCGAGGACTGGTGTGCTGGTTTCTCCACAGAGAAAGATTGGAACATCTCGAGCTGTTTGGTCATATCTGTTATTGGCTCACCTGTTTCTGATCTTAGTGGTGAAATTTTTTGTTATGTGGTCCCAGAGATACTCTGATATTTTCGTACATTGCCTTGGTGTTGCCATATCGCAGCATTTGTATCGCAGAAACAGATTTGACCAGTATTCATTTGCACCTCCTGACTCTCGTTGCAATACTGATTTTGTGTGTCGAAGATGGTCTTTTGAACTTTGCGAGGGTTTATTTTTGTGATTTATTAGAGCTCTTTTCTTTTCCTCAAGTAGAGGGCTTAGGGTTGTTTATTTTGTTCTACCAGTCTTTGTTGGAAAATTTCTTGGTGCCAAATGAGTCAATGGACAGTCATATATGTTAGATTTTAGAATGTTCCACTTTTCGTCTACTTACATTCTCCATTTCATTTTCACACAGAGCAGTAAACGCCTTTCTGAAAGTCTCCCTATTCTCTGTCATCCCATTTTGGTGACGCTGACTTTGGGTTTGGGGGGTCTTCTTTTTGAATAGGTTTTCCTTTGGGAAGTATTTTGACTTTTGCTGATAACTAGTGCATGATCTGTATCACAGTCCGCGCTGTGGAAGTACGTGTGATTTCACGTGTTGATGTTTGTCTGCGGTGAGTACAAAATCAAGCTGGTGCCAGTGACCTGATCTTGGGTGGCACCATGACACCCCGTGTCTGTGTTTGACAGAAAAACGTATTTGTCAACACATTTGTTTTGGGAGCAGAATTCAAGCAGTCTGACCATTATCGTTGATATTTCCAATGCCATGATGACCCAGGCATACTGGCCATGACTGGTGATCAGATCCTATGCGTGCATTTAAGTCGCCCAATATAAACAGTTGCTCATTTTACTGGGAAAAGAATTAACGACAGTCTGTAATGAGTCATAAAACTTGTCTTTATCTTCTGCAGACGCTGCTAGGTTGGTGCGTAGACACACACGATGTTTAGGAGTCCACTTTTTCATTGAGTCGTAGTGATATTACTTCGTTCTGATGCGCTACTGGTGTATGAATAGCTTACAAGTCTATTGTGCAGGCAAAGCCGACCCATACAGTCTAGGGATTGTGCTTAGGCCCTGCCAGAAGAATTGTAATTCTTTCTTTACTGGGAAACCCCAGTCTGAAGCCTGGTTTCCTGTAGGCGGCTATGTCTACCTGCAGTCTCTCAAGTTCTCTGTCTATAACAGCTGTTTTCCGATGTCTTTTTTTTTGCCGGGTCTAGTTGAAGTCCAGGCACATGGTCCTTAGTTCCATGGGCCCAAATCTAAGAGGTTTATTTGTCTTGTGTCTCTGTAACTGTTGCTTACGTGTGTGCCTGAGCCGAAGAAAAAATGAAGTGCTTCTTTTTTGTGCCTAGCCTGGGCAGCTGATATGGGGAATGTGCCTTGCCCATTTTGACAAACCCTTTTCTAACCACTGTTTTTCCAAAGGAAAGACAAAGTCTATACGTTTGGAATCCAGCAGGTTTGCAGGAATGCCAGAAGATAGCAAGGAATACACACTTAACCATCAACTGCCTTAGGGTCCTTCCCTCCGGATTTTTGGTCAAGGTTTACCCCCTAGCCCTCTGCAACCGGCTGACCCACAAGGCAGTGATTTTATCAGGGTTTACTCCCTAGCCTTTAGCTCCCGAGCCCTCTCCACAAGGCAGTGTGTGTAGCAATTACAAAAAGTACATACTGGGTAAAAAAACAGATGACCATAGGCCTTAATGAGTTTTCACATCTCTATTGATAGGGTCTTGCAGCCGTTTAACTAGTTCAAAGCAGATAATGTGCTTATATACTTTAGTAGTGTGTATTCAGAAACTACTGAGTAAATTCAGTTAAACTTCGCTTTGTTGATGTGTTGTAGTCACGCTACAACCATTGTTCCGCCATGTTGTTTTAAGTTCACATTTCCACAAGCGGCCCATGGCGATAGAATAGACCTGTCCTGTGTGTCTGTCTCCCAAAATTACTGGACAATTCTTTGTCACAAGGTACTGCTGATATTTTCATCAGCACATAACAGGAACCTTGCAGACAACACACTGACGATAATTACAGGTTCCGTGCGTGACCTTGACTTTCCTCTTATCCAAATGGGATCGTGTAGTTTTCAGCGCCTGGCGTTATTTTTAAATTTTCATCGATAACTGGTGTCGACTAGAAAAACAGTCTTATTTACGATTGAGTAGAATAGAATTGCTGATATTATAATAATACAACTACACCTTTAGTTCTTTTTACCGCTCATACAACGAATAATGGTATAGATATATATGTACTCCGTTTCGAATTCACACAGATCAATTTCCCCGAAAAATAAAAATTTAAGAGCAATCAGTTAAACGCCCGCACACTGGGCGACCGGGTGAAATCACAGTACATCGTTGAATAATCGTTGCAGTACATCGTTGAATAATACCAAGATATCACGGGTGTTTACTACACAATACATTTCCAAATTTTGGGCGATTATTTCATGACATATCTATTAATAATACAACATTATCATTCAGGTTTATTATTATATTATTAATATATTATTATTTTCTATATGTGTATATGTTAAATATATATCAAGTTATATATTTACTTGATTGTTTATTGTTTCTTTTCTTTCTTCCCCTTCTATTTTTGTTTTCTTATTTATTTCGTTATTAGTTTTTAGTCACAGATTTTCATTTTAGGACCGTTGGAACGTTTCTTTTGTAGTCTATATGTAGTGTGCTGGAAATTGTCACTCCTGCTGTATGGTTTGCTTGATAGAGACCTCAGTCGAAACCTTGCTGTGTATTGTCATTATTTTTTATATTTTGTAATATTTCAGTACTTGTTATTACGTGTTTCGCCATTGATACATAATTTACTGCAGGCTTCCTTATATCGGTAATGATTCAGGTTACAGGATGGTGGAAAACCAAAATGTAGAAGAAATAAATTCTTTCTTTTCATACTAGTCCTTCCTAAGAAAACTATTATTGTCTGTTGTTATGTTTATAATGAGTTATTGTAAGCTGTCTGCACTTTAATCATTGTTGACATTTGTGTAATTTGAAATCACTTATACATTAGGAACAGAGAAAACTTATTATCAATATAGGAAAGAAGTAGTCATCATTATTCAGGGGTAACGTTTGAGTGTCTGAGAGCGTCTGGCAGAATGGTGTGTAAGCGGGCTCCATTCAAGAGACCGGGATCTATACACAGTAAGGTTTTTACAGTGGTATAAAGAAAAATCCTAACATGAACAGGTTAACGGTGACTGCACTGGATATTAATTTCCTCGAGGTCATGTCCATTCTGTCCCACAACGCTCTAAAAAAGCGGTATTACACGGCAGTAAAGACAGTTTTTATAGTGAAAACGAGTTACAGAACACATTGCAACCTGATTCCTGGTCACTCCATCTGGTGAGTGCAAGCAGTTTATGAATTTCTACTGTACAAAGATGGTACCTCCAATTACTAAGTTTGACAGCATACAACTCAGCCAGTCTTTATCCATTCTCATTCATTTGTTTATTCCTTGTTTCCTATAGCTCTCTCTACCTACATTATCACTTCCAACCTCGGCATTACAGTCCCCATTACTAATAACAGGTCATGTTTTTGGTCTTGTTAATTTGATCTTGTAGTTGCTCATACCTTGTAGTTCAAATACCTTGGAAGTATCTTCAATCTGAAGTAGACTGGACAGAGAGATCGAAACTAGAACCAGCAAGCCAACAACATTACATACCAGCTTACCCAATTTTGAAACACCCAGCTATTCCAGTATTGACTAAAAGACAGATTATACTCGTAAATTCAATCTTTATACCAACACTGTGCTACCAGAGCCAAACATGGCACTGACAAAAGAACAAGAAATAAAATTACCACATGGAAATGAGATGCCTGAGGAAAGCAGTAAATAAAAAGAAGAGATCTATATAAGAAATGAGGAAATTAGAAGAACAGTTGGAAATAACACCATGATTAGATTTATTGAAAAAAGACTCAAATGGTTTGCATTTGGTTAGAATGAACCGAATACACCATTTGCAAGAGCGTACAACCTGAAAATGGAATCATCAAGAGGAAGGCAGACAAGAAAAGATGGGTTGATGGAGTTACAGACATCTTAAAACTCCACAATACCACACCATATCAAGCGACCGAGCGTGCATTATCTCGGAAACCGATCATCAGTTAAATCCTACTACGCTAGCGGCAAAAAAGCAGAGAGGGACAAAGAAAGAAGAAAGAGTTGCTCATAAAACGTGTCTTTCTTATCATCGTTGGCCTTGTTGGTTAGTGTCTGCTTATTATTAAGGGGCTGAATATTTATGTTATAAGGTCAGCTGTCTGGTAATGTAGCACTGTCCATAATAGCTTCAATGTCAAAGTATCGACAGTATATACTGCTCATCAGTGGCGGCTCGTGATCATTTTTATTGGTGGACAGACAGAAATTTTGAAAATCATGGTTTCTGGTAAAGAATATATTTTAATGTATAAATAATAAATACACGTTACACTTATTTTTTGGTGGGTCCGCCTTACTGGCCTTATGATGAGCCCACTGCTGCTCATGAAATTATTGATCCTATAGGAAATGATATTTAGACATACTCAGGAAAAACAAAATAATTGCTAGTAAAACATCAAGGAAACACATGCTAGATAAGTAGGAGAAACTATGACAATATTTATGCAACAATTATGACAATATTTATGCAAACTTTGACAATATTTATACAACAATTATGACAATATTTATGCAACAATTACAGAAGAACATTCCGAAAACTGCAACACCGATATGACATAAGGACAGATCGAACTGTTGCTATTAGTTCTCACAAGAAAGCTAACTATTGGAAAGTAATCAGTAACCGCCACTCAAACAAGTGCTATTATATCCGAATCGTTTTGGTCTATTGTCTATTCCCAGGTGGAAGATGTAGTTGACTGTCCACTCTTGCCGTTGCGTAGGGATGGAGCTTTAATTTGTGTTCTAGGCTAGATGAGAAGCCCTTGTTGTGTTGTATCCGTGTTATGAGTGTGGTCTTGATATTGTCTCATCCATCTTTTCTTGTCTTCCTTAGCTCTAGTACCCGATCTCTTTATTGTTTGCTGTTTATTGTTTGGTGGTTAGTTGTATTTCATTCTCTAAAATGTCCAAACCACTGCATTTGTTGTCTCGATGTATTCGATGCATTAAGTTATGCCCACTCTGCTTCTGATGTCCTCATTTCGTAATCTGTCTTTCCTGGTGACTCCACTGCCTTCCTCAAGCATTTCATTTCACACGTGGTGAGCTTTCTGTGATGTGTTACAAAAGATCATCGTTGTGGTAGGTAGGAATATGACCAAGTTCACATAGCATAGATATACTTTAAATTCACTTTCTCTTAGTAATACAGAAGAAAGTTTGAATAGAATTGTGTCCTTTCTTTGTGTCCGTTCTTATCAACCACGTTAACTACAATTTAGATCTGTGGGCTTGCACCGATAATGTGAATATGTTGTCATCGCTTGATATGCCCTACGGCACGTAGAACTGTCGAATCTTAATTTTAACTTAATGGAATAGGAAGCTTTTCACTATCTCGAATACTGTCTGTGATTATAGATTTCATTTCTATTGATATTCTAGCAGTGGGAAGTTAGTTAAAATCTAGTATAATATTTCAACACTTTTAAAGTTACATTTAATATCCTTTTCCGCTGGTCTTCTGAGTTGTCCCTCTTAGTTTCCCATCAATCGCCTTTCACTCTCCGACGCTTGTAGTCGCTCTACTAACTAATCTTTCTCCTCTGTCTCTATAGCTTCTGCCTTCATATTCTTTTCTTATCATTCTCAAACGCATATCTCTCCAACTTCAGTAGTTTCGATAGATCTAAGAAATTGTATCATTTGCAAAATTACTAAGTCCCAAACAGAGCGAGACTGAGTATATTAAAGAATCGTACCGTCTCTCAAAATTGAGCAATATAACAATTGGCAAATTGAATTTATTCAGATTATAAACGTATCCAGTGACCAGAGTTGTTAAATATAAAATAAATTATAAAAATATTTGCTGAGCGAAAAAAAAACGCGGGTCTACTGCACTTGAGAATGTGCACTTATCAGTTAAGCCACGCGCAACTTTAGCAAATGTTTAAAAATACGTTATAATAATAGACATCATCATCGAATTAATATGTGACTGGCAAGTGAAAACATGGATTCCCGTTTTCGGTTTAAGTTTTCGCGAGCATTTCGTTAGTTGGAAGTTATATATATATATATATATGGTCTTTTGCAATTTTGATATAGAGGCGAACCAATAGTCCGGGTTTGTAATTTGTATATCTTCCTATCTATGAATGCTGCCCTCTTGCCAAATTTCAAGTCCGTAGGATGTCCAGATATCTTCCGTTAATTTCACAATACATACAATTTCATTCAACTCATTCTTATATTTATATATAGATGATATGTCGTTTTTGAAAGTTTATTCTTCGATCTTTCTTTCTCCTTTTATTATTCTGGAACTTTGAGATGCAATTTTAAATAGTTCAGTCTTGTGGGTAAGTCTGTAACTCCTCACCCCCCACCTCCTTCCCTTTCATCCTATTAAATAACTGCCATCTCTACTGAAGACTTTATTATATGACCTTGAGCTGCCCAGTACATGTTTCACCACAACATGCTAATGCGTCAACCTTCATGTGAGGACGTATCTGACGTCAGGGATAGTTGTCATGCACTATATTTAGCACTATACAAAACCATTCAACATTTCGTATCACAGACGATTTCACATTTTTCAAAACTAAAATATTCACAAAATTCACACCAAGCCATTCACACAGTTCTTACACTCACACGATTCACAAATTCTCACACCAGCAAATCACACAATCTCACACACAA
Organism: Arion vulgaris; assembly: GCA_020796225.1. NCBI lineage: Eukaryota > Metazoa > Mollusca > Gastropoda > Stylommatophora > Arionidae > Arion > Arion vulgaris. The sequence continues at coordinate 14,119,934 of CM036769.1, forward strand.
ACCATTCACACATTCTCACACACCAACGAATCACACATTCACACCCACACGATTCACACTTCACACACCAACGAATCACACACTCACACCCACACGATTCACACAATTCCACACACCAACGAATCACACAATTCTCCCACCCACACTGATTCCCACAATTCTCAAAACTTGTTTCTATTACTTCATATCGACATTCGTTTTAATCCAGCCACTGTAATATGACACTGTTCAGCACAAGCTCAAATTTCAGAAAAAACCATCATTTCACGTCATATGATTCTTGAAGTGTTGAGAGATATTAAGATTAATTTGTTTTTAAACCAGTGTTACATTAGCAAACAATATTATATTATTCTGCAAATTATATTGAATACTTTTCGTTTTCACTAACCACGTTTTTGTCCTCACAGTGTGAGGATAAGAAGACATTTCTAGAATGGGCTTTTGTGTGTGCTTCATAAATAGTGGCTTTCACGCCTCTGTTATTTCTAAGGTCCACCTTGTGGACTGCCTTTGCTTTGTATTCACTGCATCGAAGTAGCATTGTTTTTGTAGGTGTACTATCAGTTGGTAATCTGATATGTTATCTGAACCATTGAATTTGATTGTTTCTGATGAAGTTCAGTACTGATGTTGTACCCACCTCTAGCATGAAGTCTTCATTCTTAACCGGTGCTCTTGATACTCCAGCATTTCTGATGACACTTCATTTCTGTTGTGACTAGTTTCATTTTTCGTTTGATGTCAGTGATAGGTTTGCACTGTTAACATCATGCTTGGAGAAATATGTGTTTTGTACAATGCTATTTAGAGTTCATGGTGAGATGTTTGTATTTTAGAGTTCATGGTGAGATGTTTGTATTTTAGAGTTCATGGTGAGATGTTTGTATTTTAGAGTTCATGGTGAGATGTTTGTATTTTAGAGTTCATGGTGAGATGTTTGTATTTTAGAGTTCAGTAGAGATGTTTGTATTTTATTCATGGTGAGATGTTTGTATTTTAGAGTTCTGGAGAGATGTTTGTATTTTAGAGTTCATGGTGAGATGTTTGTATTTTAGAGTTCATGGTGAGATGTTTGTATTTTAGAGTTCATGGTGAGATGTTTGTATTTTAGAGTCTATGGTGAGATGTTTGTATTTTAGAGTCATGGTGAGATGTTTGTATTTTAGAGTTCATGGTGAGATGTTTGTATTTTAGAGTTCATGGTAGGATGTTTGTATTTTAGAGTTCATGGTGAGATGTTTGTTTTTTTAAATTGGTCATTTGTCCTTTGATGGATTAGCTTTATTGCATCTATGTTGATTTCGTTAGTTATTTGTCCCTTTGTTGAACAAATGTCTCTAGGTTTGTTAAGTCTTTGTCCAGTATGGAGATATAGCTAGCATTTTCATCTCTAGCGAATGTCATTACTTCAGTGGTGTCGATGTTTATTCTCATATATTTCTATTGTAATTTAAATGAAATCAAATGTCGAGATTGTAATTTTACTCCAACAACGACGCATAAACACTTTATTTACTAGGATATTTTATATTTCTCGAACATCCTCAGTTGTCGTTAGATAGCATATGGTATCATTTGACTCGTACACAAGTTCAACAACGCATGGCATATATCATCTCGCTGAAAACTTATGATTCCAAGACGTTGAATACACAGCAACGACCTTCTGATGCACAATGACAGCTGAGTTTTAAAAAGATTCAATTTTCAATATTCTGTTTGAGTTATATTTTAATTTATCATTTCATGCTCTTTATAGTTACTTTTATTCATAGGAACGTTCGTATTTGTTACAGTTGGTTATTTTTAAACTTCTTTGCTTTGAGTTCTGTTCTACTAAACTCTGACCTGACGATATTGAATGACGGCCGCCCAACTCGGTTAGCTTCTAGACCTGAGGACACTGATGGTGTCATTGATCTGCATGATCTCCACAACTGATGCTACTTTTGCTCTATGGAATGTTCTCGGGGCTCAAGAAAGTGCTCATCTCCGCTGCGTTGTTCTTCTAATAAGGCCAAAATTGCGACCCACAAGACCCAAAACTGTCTTTCAGTACACCCCATGCCCTTGATCACAAAACCTATTATGTATACTGCGACAGACTGCCAGAATGAACTCCTTTCCTGCAACCACCTTGGTGGAATGAAAATGTTGAAAAGCATGGCTGGCAAAAGAGGCTGCTACAAAGTCATGACAGAGAGCCCGAAAGACGCGACCTAGAAATATGTGTGATGTGGCTGAAAGGTCTGCTATTCGCCACAAAGCCACTGGGGATTTGAGCATTGGCTAGTGAGGCAAAGAGTGGGTTATGGAGACTTTCTATAACACAAGTCTGTGACAAGTCTCTACATCAATTCTGACAGTTTCATCGCAAAATGAACAGGAGGAATACCAGCCAGTCTTTTCCTACTTTACGTGACTCGTCAGGAGCTGTCTTGACACCAGATGCACAAAAGGGAGGATCCTTCATCGCTCGTGGAGACAGAAAAGGTGATAAAACTGACCGCCATAATATCATAAGTGCTCTTCGTGATATTACTAGCTCTGGAGAACCTTACATTGACTTAATAACAAAGGAGGATGTTGTTAATGCACTCAAGGCAAGCCACAGCATCGCTCCAGGACCTGAGGTGCAATATCATCACATCAAACAGCTGTCGAGACTGTTATTAATGCAGTGTGATGGATTTTAATAAAAGTGTACAGCATGCTGTGGTACTGAGGATTGGCTTTATAGTTATTTACGACCGCTCCACAAACATGGGAAGGATCCTAACTGCTCAGCAGCTACCGCATACTCACCTTGCAAAATGTATATGGCAAATTACTAGAGAAGATAGTGGCAAGAAAGGTAATGTGTCACTTAGAGAATGACCACATCCTCCCTGACACTTAGGTAGCAACCGGCCAATGAAAGGGACATAGGACAATGCTGGCACGTTTGCATATGATGTTTATGAAGGCTTCCAATCCAAGCAAGAGACTGCTGCTGTGGCCATCGACTTGGAGGATGCTTATAACAAGGTGAATTTTTCAATAATGGTGCGCTCTTTGATTAAATGTAAAGTTAATCCTGGCTGGAACTGATAGCCGCTTTAAATGGAGAGAACCGCTGCACTACGTTTAGGAACATGGACATCGGATCCTGCACGTATATGCCGGGGATTACCCCAGGGTTCTCCTCTATCACCCGTGTTGTTTAATATTTACACAGCAAATGTAGCTAAAATTGAGTCAACAGGATTGGGTCGGACATTGACATTTGCAGATGATATCTTAATATATAGGACTGGGCCAGATAGACGAGAGATGGTTGACGATATTCAGAAAACATTGCGTACCATCTCGGGTTGGTGTAGAGAGTCTCGCTCTCAGGTCAATCCTGAAAAGCGTGTATGTTGTGGTGCCTGCTGAATAATCACATCGTCAAGGCTGATCTACCCGTGTAATCTTTGATGAACATACCATCGAGCGCAGAGACAGGCTGCGCTATCTTGGGATAACCTTTGATCGTAGTCTATCTTTCAAACACCATATTGAACAGACGATACAACGGTGAAAGCGTGGTCTTGCGGCTCTAAGTGTGGTGGCTGCACACCTGAGCTGAGACTACTTGTCATTTTGTTCGATCGACTGGTTATGTCAATGGTAGATTACGGAATCGGAATTCTTACGATATCAAGATCACAATGTGAACGACTCGAACGGGTTCAGAATGAAGGTATGCGTATAGTCCTGGGCTGCACTAGAGATACCCCATTGTGAAGATGAGATATATGCTTGGCCTTCTGTCACTCACGCCCCGTCATGCAATCGCCCAAACCAAGATATATCTGGGTTACTGCGATAAGAGACATCCACTTCACAAGAACACTAATGATGTTATGGCACGAGAATCAAGCGTTGTTTGTCTGGATGGCCCAGGCTGAGAGAACAATTGGCCAAATAACTACGGTTGCGACCCTACCAAAAGGGAAGAATGGATCCCAACAGATGGTAGCATGACCAACTATCTCAACGTTATATTACCTTGGAAGAGAATGTAGATTGGGCAAACATGAAGCTGATCTCGCAGTGATAGAAGATAATGCAAGGGATGATGATGTTGTTGTATATACCGATGGGTCGGTTCAACGTGGTGAGAAATCCGGCTGGGTTTCTTGATAATGCGCATGGTAGGGGTTGTTGGTGAGCAAAGTGAGGCACATGACAACTTCTAGTATGAGGATGGAGGTTGAGGCAGTTACTGCTGCCCTCCATTGGATCTTTGGGACTTTATTTACTGGGGCAGTTATCTGACTCTCAGTCGATGCTTCACAAGATCCAGAAGGGCAGTCGGTATGAATGGATGTCGTCATAGAAGTTTAACTCCAGGGCTTACGTGGATATACTGTCCTGGGCATGCGTGTTACGTGTAATGAGAGAACGGACAGAGCTTGCATCAGCATCGATTGTTGGGAGCTGAAGACTGATAGGGGATATTCTCTTGGTCTCTTTGCGACTGTCTGTTGGATGAGGACACTAAAATCGATGTTGAATCAACTAGCGACTTTAGGCAGTTGAGTTACCCTTGTTCGTCGAACTGGGATGCCTGAGAGGCAGCGTGAGAGTGTGTTTAATCAGCGAGCCACGGAACCATCAGTATGCATACTCTTCTATATCTGTTGGGGAGACTGAGCACCTATGGGTCTGCCCGGAGTGCAATGACGTCGGTTTAGTAACCAATAACCAATATTAAATGGAGTCTGTAATGTTATGCTGTAGCTGATTCTCTGTTGTTGATGATTGCCGATCGTCGGCAGAAAGTAACAATTTAAAACTAACGAATATTATTAACGATTTTCATCAATAAATAACAATTAAATCAAAGAATCGTTTAAAAGTGCAGTAACGCTTTCAATGTACGAGCGAAGAGACCGAAGAACATCCCCTTATCCATCTTCAACTTCCCAACAATCGATGCTGTTGATGCAAGCCTGTCCGCTCTGTCAGCCGCAAACATCCTGCATGCACAGGATAGTAGATCCACGTAAGCCTCTGGAAGTTAGAAACTTCTATAGACGACATCCACTCATGCCGAAACCTGACCTTGTGGATTCGAGAAGCATCGTCTGAGAGTCGTCGAGTAAACAATTAGATGCAACTATGTTATAGCTAAACAGTGAACTTTGTGAAGTCGTTGAGTAAACAGTTAGATAGAACTAAACAGTGAACTTAGTATGTGGAATAATTGAGTCAACAATTATATAATCAGTGACAATGAATGAAGACATACGATATCCTTGACATTAACATCATGAACTCATGATATCAGTTTCCGCTGATAACAAGATTATTGTGGTGAATGTGTATGATTTGTCGTGTTCAACAATGTGCATCGCGTTTGTTCAAATTGTATTAATTTTATATTATCTTACGAATTTATTAATAAAAATGACCATGCAGACAGTCAAGAATTTAATGATGTTTTCTTCAATGAAGAGTTTGACAAATAATTATGATGTATTAAATGTAGGGCAAAGTCCGTATTTCATTCATGATTTGACAATCGAGATTAGACAATTCAACGAGGACGCTAATTTAGAAAGACAAGTCAGATAGTGTGGTAACCAGTGGCGACTCGTGATAATATTTGTTGGTGGGGCCAGACATTTTGTTCCGAGTAAATCATGGTTTCATATTGCTATATTTTAATTTAATAAATAAAAAATACACAATATACATTATTTTTGTGGGCCAGCCCCACTGGCCCTATAGACGAGCCCTGGTGGTAACATCAATACATTTGTTAACGTGTTGAAGTGTTAATACTATAATTTGCGTAAGAAGTTTTATAGAATACTCAAGTTGAACCAGAGAACATTTTAATCATAGAACAGCTTAGCTCTGTAGGAAATTTTGGACATCATCTCACTGACAGTTAGTGACTATTGCATTCTAGTGCCTTTAAATAAGGAGAAATTCATTATAAAATCAACAGAAAATAGGAAAACAAAGTTACATACATGTACAATCTCAGTTGAATGCTAAAGAATATTGGTATAAGTAATAATTTTGATCAATAATAAAGCTTTATAGGGATCTGTGGAACAAATATAAAAGCCTGTCTCATACAACGGAATTTGATTTCTAACTAAGCTTAAACGGCCTTATGTTTAAGAGGCTACACATGAACAGAGCTGAAGAAAAAAGTAGAAAGTTTTGAACAGAAGCAAAAATAGAACGAAATAACAAAATTTTAATAACAAAACAATTGTATCTTTGATTGTTATACACGAAGCCCAGACATGCAGATGTTGCTCTAAAATGTGATCCGGAGGCAGGCGGGTTAAGGAAGACCTAGGAGACAAGAAGACCTAGGAGACATGGACATGAACTATATACAGAGAAAGAGAAGAAACGGTAAAGACATGAAAGGAGCTGGACTATCTTGTTCAAGACAGATCTGGTTAGAAGAAACTTGTTGATGTTATATGCTTTAAGAGGAGAAGAAGAAAATGATGATACAACTTATGATAAGAAAGAACAAATACTAAAGTTATATATCTGTTCTCCTAAAGAAAATAAACAATACCATTACTTTGTATAGAAACAAATTCTGGTTATGACAAACACAAACAATAAAAGACATCAGTCCAGTTATAGTAATCTCTATTTTACGATGGTCCGTTTTACGACTTTTCACATTAACGACTGTTCCAAAACTATCATCAAAGAAGTGAGGTAAAAATAGCTCAATTTTGTCAGATTTGGCAGTAGTTTAAACTCCTACTTTGGGCTTATTTTCATTATTGTTAAAATTATATATATATATAATATAAATGACTTTTTCGTCTTTACAGATGATGAAATAATCAGCTACTTGAACAGTAGAGCGTCCAGTGCTCTGTTATTGATTTAATTGTGAAGATTCTGTCAACGTTTAACCTGTAACGTACAGTTAAATTTGTTGATATCCTTATTCGATCCAGAAGCACTTGAGCTTTCAGCTCTAGGCCGGTGCCATGGACATCGTAACACTTCGATTCGGTGCCACGAACACCGAAAATCTGGAGACTGTGGCTTCCTGCCAGCCCGCGGAATTGAACAGCAATCACAGGGCTTGTCACCCGTCGTCCAACGAATACACTGGGCAGGCGGCCTGCTTAGTAGGCGGTTGATATTTTCAATAATAGCCGTATTTCTCACGTACCGTTACATGTTACATACGGCCTGCAAGCAATTTCAATACATCTCAGCTTGAGAAACTCGTTCAGTCTCTTCCTATGAGATTGAGTAGACTATTTCGCTACTCAGTAAAGCCTGTTTCAGGCTTTGTCTAGTCCTTTCTTTAAACCAATTGTCCCCCCACCACCTCCTCCTCCACACCAGCTGTCTGAGCTCCTCTATACGTGCTCAGTCTGGCATATTAAAACTTAACGCAGAAATTATACTTTCATGAAAACATTGACTACGTCTTGATCAACTTTAATTTATAATAAATTAACCTATATAAAAGTTAAGTAACCTGACTACGTCTTGGTAAACTTTAATTTATAATAAATTAACTACAGATAAAAGTTATAACCTGACTACGTCTTGGTAAACTTTAATTTATAATAAATTAACTACACATAAAAGTTAAGTAACCATGACTACGTCTTGGTAAACTTTAATTTATAATAAATTAACTACAGATAAAAGTTAAGTAACCCTGACTACGTCTTGGTAAACTTTAATTTATAATAAATTAACTACATATAAAAGTTAAGTAACCCTGACTACGTCTTGGTAAACTTTAATTTATAATAAATTAACTACAGATAAAAGTTAAGTAACCCTGACTACGTCTTGATCAACTTTAAAATAATAAAAATTACTAATCAGAAACTAAAGCTTCAAGTACATTAACTACCAATAGATATGCTGCTTGAACTAATCTGATATGCTATTCAAGAAAGCACAGTTAGTTCGGAAAATCTTAACGACAGAGATGAGGTGTCTTAGAAGAGTTGCGGGGTCAAAGGCGCAAGGAAACCATAGCGCAGATTAGTGAGCTGGCACTAATCCTGTCCTCATCTCCACGTGTTGTCCCTGGTAACAGACGGTAGTTCCGGTCTGGCTAAGAGGGCAGGTGCCGTGGAGAGCTACTCTGGGGCAAGTAGAGATGCAAAGGTAGTCACGCTAGATGGATCCGCTCGCAACACAGACGAGATCACTACGCCCCCCCCCCCTCCTCCTCCAACACTTCTATAAAGAAGTAAATGGTGGAAGAGAAGAAGAAGAATACACTTGAGTGTATAATTGGTAAGAGCTTCTGCACAAATGATTTTCAAAGTGAATATTTCATGCGTTTTTCAAGTTGAGCACACACAATACTTACACATCAACACACTAATATTGACTGAATGAACATGCAATCAACAGATTCACTTTGCTACCAGTAATCAATACTACACGGATAGATGTGGATATTGTTTACAGTTTCGTGATCTCTTCTTCTGCTTCTTCAATAATTCAGCTGCTCTTAGTTGCATGCAGTTCATTACCAAATGCCATCTCATAGTATCTCAATGTATTGGTAGCTTGTGGCTTTGTTTCATATAATGTGCTACATTTAACTTGCCCTGGAGGAGAACATTTCTCTCTGTCAGTAGTTCTTGTCTCCACATTTTTAAAACATTTTCTTTTACATTTGTTTCTAGGCGACGTGGAGAGTTGGTTATCTGTGTTCCTGAAACAAATGTATGTAAAATAGCAGCAGTGTGCCTGTGATGTTGTCAGATTTCTGAAGAGTTCAATCGTCTATCTAGTGAGTGCGGTTCAATTTCCACGGGCGGGGAAAAAAGCCACATTTGTTTATATTTACGGTGTTTGTGGCACCGAACCAAAGGGGTTAGATGTCCATGGCACCGAGCCGAAGGGGTGGCCGGCCGGATCGGGAAAGAAAAAAAAAATTAAAAAATCTACTTTTTACGAATACCTATTCTATCGTGATTGTCCATTCCCGTCTCTTTTTGTACAAAATTTACAAAACATTTAAACACACATTTCAAAAAACATTTACTAACACATTTAAAAACATTTATACACACATTTGCTAAAAATTTACAACACTTTTACTACACATTTACTACACATTTGCTACACACATTTATACACACATTTCTACACACATTTACAAAAACATTTACAAAACCCACATTTACTACAAAAATTTGTACACACTTTTACTACAAAATTTACTACAACATTTGCTACAAAAATTTACAAAAAATTTTACTACAAAATTTTACAAAAATTTACTACACACTTTTGCTACACATTTACTACAAAATTTGTACACACATTTATCACACATTTACTAAACATTTACTAACAATTTATAAAATTTTCAAAACACATTTAAAACACATTTGCTACAAAATTTACCACATTACACACACATTTACTACAAAATTTACTACACACATTTACTACAAAATTTACTACTTTTCCCCTTTAAAATCGTAAAAATATAATTCTACTATTCTATAAATATTCTATAAAGTGAATCTATTTTCTACTATTCTATTCTATAAAGTGTCTCATACATTGGCCAACAATACAGTTCTGCTGAATTTTCCCCCTATATCATAATAAATATCATCATCAAGGTGCGTGCCCTTTAAAGGACGTTGCCTTTTTTGCATATTTGAAATTCCCTGTCTCTAAGTTCACCCACTTCGTCGATGGCATTCATGGTTTCAATTCTTTAGCCATCTTCTTCTTGGTCCCTCTGCGTCCTGGGCCCCTGCACCTAATATTGTTCTTTTGGCCATGGGACGCTTGATGTGCCCAAAAGACTAATTGTTCTGTTAGTATGTTGTTCAAATACGAAAAAAAATTGAGATATTTTGACATAAAAAAAGACAAGAAGGACGGGAGAAGACCATCAGGGAAGGGGGAAACCCAAAAGAAAAGAAAAAAAAACCACGGAGAAGATGGATTTGAGATGAACTAAATTTTAAACATGACGGTGCAGAGGGGAACATCTGGCCTTGAGAAAAAAATTCCGGAGGACTGGGGGGTTAAAAATTTGCCGGGAAAAGCTCTTTGATGATGATGGAAATGAACGTTTTCCCATTTTGTTATTCCCCTAGGGACTTAGATCGTGAGTCTGTTACAACAATTGAAACAAACCAAAAAACAAATCCAGTAAATAAATTATTTGAGAAAATTTTTAGTTTTTTTTTGTCGCCGCCATTATGAATTTTCAAGGAATTTAATTATTCCCAAAATTCATCGACGACCGAGTTAAAGTGTGACTATCAGACAGAGGATGGGAACAAATGTTGGGTGTCTTGAAAAAATCTGCATTCATAGGGGCAGAAAAAGTAGATAGGTATGGGGATAAGTAAAAGAAAAACAGAAAGATAGACAAACATACAGTGGCGACTGTCATTAAGGGCCAGTGGGGCCTAGTCCCCCCAAAAATAATGTAAGGGAAAATTAAAATATAACCTAACCCAATATCATGATTTTCCATACAAAAAATATGTCCTGCTCCCCCAAAAAAACTTAGAGAACCGCCACTGCATACAGACATATAGATTGATAGATAAATAGAAAACAGACAGGGGGACAGACATACATACAGAGAGATAAAAAAAATATATATATATATTTTGAAAACAGTGGCGTAGTTGTGTTTGTTAGTCAGCCTTTCGTGGGTTATGATCGTTCAATTCACAGGGGGTTGGGGTTTTTTTAAATTTGAACAGCCCCAGGTCGACCCACCCCTCAAATGGGACCAGGATAAGCACTGGAAATAAAAGGGGCGGGAGTGATGTTGCCCAAATAATCCATCGGGGACGGTCAATAAAAATATGAGCCTAACATTGTATTACATAAATATCCCAAAGGTCCCCGGGGGTTTCTTTACTTTAATATATATATATATATATATATATATATATATATATATATATAGACAGATGATAGATAGACAGATAAAAAAAAAGATACAAAAAGATAAATAGATTGATAAATAAGAGATATGTTGTAGGGGGGGGTGGTTTTTTATTGATGACCATGTTGATGGTGATAAAAAAACCCCCACTACAGTACATCACAAAAAGTCATGGATGGAATCTATGTTTATTATTGTACTTCATAGCTTTAAAAATTTTATTCCAACATAAAAAAAAAACATGCCCTTTCCCATGTAAAGGGTTTTGCTGTTCTTTTCATTTCAATTTGCTAACCTACTACACTACGTCGATTTTTTTTTACAACTCATTGTCTCTTTTTTAGTGTCACCCTCTGCTTAGAGGTGTAAACAAGGTCTGTTAATAAAATATCTAATTATATGTATAAACTACCCCTAAAGCAACGTCGGGTTTCGCTGCCACCTGAGGGGGGGCTAAAACAGATAGATAAAAAGATACATATAAAATAGATAGACAGACAGACGACAGGCAGACAGGCAGGCAGACAGACAGAAGCAGAAATAATAGATAGATAGATAGAGGAAAAAGATAGAAAATAGATAGATGATGATGGATGGATGGATGGAGGGAAATGGGGGAGGGAAGATGACAGACAGACTAACAGACAAAAAACAGACAGACTATAATATTTACTTTGGTGATCAACGATCTGTATTAGGTTGATGGTATATCATTAGGAACTAATCTTATTTTCTAATCTCTTGGCTAAAATGTTCATCTCAAATTATACTATCTGTTACTTTTTAGCTAGAAAGGACAAACATTATTAAAAAGAGTAATATTTTTTACCAATCACTACCTCATGGATAGAAAAAACATTATTAAATACAAGGGATGTATTTTTATCTCTAGACGGCATTTAGATGTTTTAATCATTTAAGTGCAAATATTGTTAGTCTGTTTGTCCGTCAGGATGACTTTCCCTAAATAAGGATTTTTAAAAAACCCGGGGGGAAAAGGAACAATAAATATGATTAATAAATAGTCAGTGTAAAAGATTAGTAGTTTCCGAATAAAAAAAATTACTAAACACAAGATTCGAACCACTTATCTTTTTTCTTATGGACCATTGTCTGAAAATGATAGTCGGGGGGCATATTTTTCATGAACTACAACAGTAGATTTCTAGGACCCTTATACGTTCAGTAGTTTGCCATTGCTTTCAAGGTGAGATCTATTTTTATTTTTCGTAAAAATCAAAGGGAACTAACTTGACCCCAATTTTGCCCCCCTTTGAGTTTAAACCCGGGTACCTTTGGATCGAGCCACACCGCTTGCCAGACGCCCCCCCCATTCCCTAGCATTTTTTAAAATAGAGCTTTTTTACGAAAAAAACCCAGCGAGCTTTTAAAAAAATAAATTTACGGCTTGTCTTCACAAACGCTTCGTCTTGATAGACACAGAATAACGAAGGGTTCGATCGAACAGTGTTTCCACAAACAAATGCGATGTTTATTGTGCTTGAATTTGAGGGGAAACAACATCGTACTTAAAAACGGGAAACCAATATATAACCGACACATACATCTTCAAGTAGCTTCAAAAAGATAAAAGCCAAAGACTTATTGCCCCGGTTTAATATAGCTCGGTCCTTCCCCGCGAAATGCACGCCCCGCCGAGAGTATTGCAAAAAGCACGAAACCTATTCCCGCAACAACAGGTTCGGAAAAAAACTGACTGTGAACGAAGGCCGGCCCGGATTCAAACCCCACGACCTTCGACTCGAAAGGGAAAAGGGCAAACCACCACCACATAGCCCCCCTCAAGTAAGATGAAATAACTGTGTGAAGACTCCGAGAAAGACCAGAGATAATGAAAAATCACAGTAGACAGTGTATAATTATCAGTGGTTTCCCGAAAACAAACAAAATATTACCAAAAAAAGTATTAAAAGCACAAATCTGTGGTCAAGAACGAATATAGATATTCCACAACCTGCTGCCTTGCAAGTTTTTGGGGAAGTAAAAGGCTGACGGAGAGCGCCCAGTAAACGCTGGTTGAAATCGAACACATCACGAAGGATAAGCACCAGAGCCCCAAATGGTATGAAGGGGTGAATGTACCCCCAGCCCTTTGGTGTTAGGGTTTATATCGCAATTAGAATGATAAAAACGGTAAAAGTATGATGAGAGAAGAAGAAGAAGAAATTATTCTAAAATTGATAATTTTGGACTGATTATAGGAATTTCCATTTAAAATTGATAACTCAGTACTGTATTATATGAATTTATTTTAAATTATAACCCCGGTACTGTATTATATAATTCAATTTTAAAATTGATAATCTGTACTGTATTATAGGAATTTCACTTCAAAAATTGAAAACCCCGTATGTTTATAAAATTAAATTTTTTAAAATTGAAAAATCTTTATGTATTATATAAATTCAATTTTAAAATTGAAAATTTCAGTACTGTATTTTTGAATTCAATTTTAAAATTGAAAATTTTTAGTACTGTATTATATGAATTCAATTTCTAAAATTGATAACTTGGTATGATTAAAAGGAATTCTATTTTAAAATTGATAATCAGGTACTTTAGGGATATTCCAGAAAATAAAAAAACGAAAGAATGTAGACTAGACATTAATTTATTTTACTGAGTAAAAACAAGTAAGATCATGTTTGTATGTCATGAATTACTTTGGGGGGATAAGGGGTAGGCCCGTATTTGATTGAAATAAGACACACAATGGATGAATGATGAACATCATATGGTTTTCCCTTTCCGTTTTTTTTGTGACCTTTTTCCTTTGTTTTTTAACCCGGTTGAGGCATATACTAAAAAAAATAATAAAAAAAATTCCTCAAAATTTTATACGTAATAGGGCCGGGAAGAAATTTCCCCATACCGCATATCCTGGGCAACTCCCAATCCCCCCATGGAACTGAGACCGATTTTCCTGCCTTTCAGCAAATTTCGTTTCGGGGTCCCCTTTAGATCTCCTCTCTTTTTTGGGCCCCTTTTCCCCCATTCAATGCATGATTTGATATTCGTTGACCATTTTTCCCAAGGGGGCCCCTATCACCATCTTCTTTTCTTATAACAGTTGTCACTGGGTTGATCAGATATGTCCTGATTTCATCACTTCCTGAATTCGTTCCTTTTTATATTCATTTTTTTTTCGCAGACACTTTTTTCAAATGCTTTCAACTTGCTTTCTATATCTTTAGTCTTTTTCCATCCCCGCGGATATGTTGGGATTGATACAGCATTAAATTTAAAAAAATTCAAATTTTTTTTAAAACTATATAACTTGCAGTTCCATATTTTATTTGGTTTAGACAAATGCCTCAATTAAATCATGCTAAGTTTTCCTATCTTAAAATTTTCACTTGATTGATTCCATGTTTTTACATGTCGTTAGCCGCCTTTAAATCTGTTTCCATGTATTTCTAGATTTTCCCCTTTGCGTTCCTTGCTTTCAGAAAAAAAACCCTTTTTTTTATCCTTTTTTGGGTTTTTTAAAAAATTGTATCCCATCCATTTAAGTTTTCTTTCACCTTTTGGTTCACTGGAAAATGTCTGTCTCTACTAACCTTCCAAGTGACCCTTTATGCCATCTCAGTTCCTCTATTCTGTCTCACACCTGTGGATTTGTTTGCTATTTCTTTGTTATTGTTTTCCTAACACCCCGTTTAGGTGGGGCCCAATTTGACGGGGGCAGCAAGGGTCAACTGTATTCAAAAAAACCCCCCCCAACAGGCGGGTTTTATCCAGGTAACCCTTTATCTCCAACCTGCAAGAAACGCTACGCTATTTAAACCCCAACCATGTAATGTCAAGTAATAAATTAAAAACCAGACAAAAGGAAATAATGTACGGGTTTATTAAGTCAAAATAGTTTATTTGACCACAGAAATAAAAAAAAGATCGAAATTGTATGATCATAGATCATAGCTCGTCGGGATATATTACTTTTATCAATCCCTTACATGCAGTGGCGGCTGTCATTAGGCCAGTGGGGCCGAACCCCCCCAAAAATAAGGGTAACCTATTTATTATTTTTCATTAAATTATAACCTCACAAAACCATGATATTTCCCAAAATTTCTTTCTGAAAAACCAAAAAATTTATCACGAGCCGCCACTGCTTACAAAATCCATTCTATGTCTGTGCACTTTTCAGTATGTATTTTCTTAATTCCAAATGGTTTTTTTATAGTTGCTGCTTTTTAGATTTAAGGTTTGGGAACTATTGACTAAACACACATTCTAAAATTACTGACTTGAACAAGTAACCTGGAAAAAAAGAATAAAGATGTGATTATTAACATTTGATTACGTTAGCAGACGACGTTTAGTAAAAACAGCAGTTTGATGGAATAATTTTCATTTATACAGTGGATGTACGTTTATGTCAGAGAATCACGGGTGTAAGAAGGTTTTTTGATTATTAATTCCAGAACAAATTTCTTATGAAATTTGGTTATTTCGAATACATGGATATGTGAGCTTACGCAGAATCAGTAAATTATGGTATACAAGACTGATTGATTGATACGAACATTATATTGATTTTTATGATTTAAACTCGATTTTTCGAACTTTATATAAGTATATAGCGGACAGGCTTGCATCAACAGCATCGATTGTTAGTTAAGATGGATAAGGATATTCTTCGGGCTCTTCGGCTTCTGTTGGAAAGACACTAAAAACAATGTTGAACGATCCCTTTAGGGAGTTGGAGCCCGTTGTTCAAGGGAACTGGGTGCCGAGAGGCAGAGTAAAGGGGTGTTTTAAACATGAACCACGGGAACCCTCAGTATGATACTCTTCGAGATCTGTTGGGGGGGACGACACCCCTGGTCTGCCCGGAGGCAATGACGTCAGTTTATAACCAACCCCAACCAAAACCAAAATCGTATAAAGGGGAAAAAAACTTTTTATGCAATTTTGAAAATAGTACTCATTCTTTTGAAATGTTGTTTTAAAATGTTTGAAAGCAATAAAACTACTGAACTTATAAGTGGTGCAAAACTCAGCAATTGTTTTGTGGGTAAGGGACGTCCTGTAAAAGGGTATGCCAGATTTTATTTTTTAATTTTTCCCCCCGGGGAACATTTCCCGCAATTATTACGATTTTTGTATTTCAAGGGTCTTTCCCTCCCCCCACTGAACACGGGGCCTACGTTTTTTGTCCGTTGATAACACAGAAAAGATCTCACCTACTTTAAAACAAAGATCCCTACATTGGAATCATAGACCCTGAAAAAAAATATGGATTGGGAATGAACAAAAACCGTTAGAGAATGAGGTGAGAATTTTGTTTGACGCCACATTGTCTCAAAAATTTAAAATTAAAAACGAATACAGGTATATATTAGTCTGGCCCAATCCAACACGGGGGCGGGTCTATCGCAATCCAGGTGTAACAAGACTGCGTCTTCTGACACGGGGCCCCTATCATGTAACAATCCCGGTGTAACAAATTGTCTCTCTGACACGGCCCTCATCAGTAACAATCCAGGTGTAACAAATTGTCGTCTTGGGAGGGAAACTTTAATCAAGTTCGACGATCTGGGGGCCCCAAAAATTGAAACAGAAGTGTTAAAAAACTGTCGACGGGTGGCAACATTTAAAATAAGTGGAAACAATTTCAATAATTGAGCTAAAATTTTCCAGTATTAGTAGTAATGTTGTCTCAGTATTTGTAGGGAAAGTTGTCGCACATTTGATTTAATGTTGTCTTAATATTTGTAGTGAATGTTGTCTCAATTTTGTAGATAATGTTTCAGTATTTGTAGTGAATCTTGTCTCAGTATTTGTATTTAAGTTCGTATTTGTAGTAAAATTATTTTTTTCGGCAGTTGTTATCTTGTTTATGTAATGATCGTGGCCATTGTGTTTACAGGAGAAAGTTTTTTCGAAAAAGGTTGTTCTTCAACATCATATACTGTAATTTCTATATTCGCTGTAAAACCCCACGAACATTAGACCGGCAACATGCTGCCTTGCAGGTAGGCTGGGACAAAAGGCAGACAGAGCGAACCCAGTAATCGCTGGCTGAAAACGGACACTTCACCAAAGGATAAACACCCGAGCTCCAAACAGGGTGAACGATTTATGCAAAATAGTTCTTTGGGGAAAGCTGTTTATATCACACCAAGAATGAAAAATGGCCAAAAAAAACGATCGCAAAAAAAAGAGAGAGAGAGAGAGAGAGAGAGAAACCAGGCTGATTTTCTAAATTTCTAAGGATAGAGGCAGGGAAATGATTAAAAAATGATGGTTAATCATAACCCTAACCAGACTACAAGAATTTAAGTCAAATATCAGCTAGACACGAGCACTATAATGTAGCCAGGGGGGCTCGTGGTCATTTTCCTTTGGGGGGGCAGACAAAATTTTGGAAAAAAACATTTTTTTTGCCCTTTACTATTCCAAGTTATTCCCCCATCGATTATTGTTGGGCGGGCCACTGGCCCTTTAAAGACGAGCCGTCCCCGATGGTAGCCAAAGAAAAATAGTAAGCCAAAAAGAACCGGTGTCGTCACACACTGATGGGAGATCGAGCATTTATGAACTAATTTTTCGATGTGGGGTGATATTCCGACGATAAAATAAACTAAAAATAAAAACATCAAAACAAATTTTCTATATTTTCTCTTGTACACAGTGTCTTACAAAATACCCCCAAAAAACACTTTAAAATTGAACCAATACTTATGTATGGCAGCAAAACATGGACAATGAACAGACAATAAATAAAATCGCTGGGAACCACAGAGTGATTTACAGAACAATTCTGAAAAAGCCGAAACAGGAAAATAGAACAAAAGGGGGGTTCAAAAGATGCTTGACGAACGAAAAAAAAACAAAAAAAATAAATAGTAAACAATCAATTATTTTCGGGCAAAAAATACGATGAGGGGGGTTTGGGAGATTTGATGGCAAGGGTAAAATAAGAGAAGGGCATCGTTGGCCAATTGTGATGGAGGGCATCTTAGTTTGACAAGAGATCCGGTGAACCCTTTTAAATGCCCGGAAGGAAGAGAAAATGTGAAGAAAATGATGCCAAGCCGGGGCATGGCATTGATTATTTAGTCGAGGTCTTATACGATGTGATAAGTTAGTTAAAAAATTAATTTTGTGTACTGTGCTACAAGGCACGTTAATATATACATGATGTGATGATTTTTAAAAATTATACGCAGTGTACTGTGCTACATCAATAAATAGCTTGTCCTGACAGAGCTTTTCCACCCCAACAGTCCTCCGGGAATTTTTCCCCATAGGCCAGATGTCCGCCTCTGCAGCTGCATGTTAAACCATCATTAGTCCTAACTTCCCCTGGTCTTCCCCTTCTTCTCTTTTTGGATGTCCCTTTCCCTGATGGTCTTTCCAGCCCTTCATGTCTTTTTTTTAGTCCAAAATATCTCAATTTTCTCTTTCGTATTTGTAGATTGAGTTTTTTTGATTTTGAGTTCTTTCTGGGGTATCTTTTTTCTCTTTTTTGTCCCAAAATTAAAGGACTCTTCTGTAAACAAAATTAGAAAAAACACATATATGTTTTCCCTCTTATTAAATGTCCATGTTCCAAACCCCTACGTTTCCACTGGGGAAAACACATTCTCAGTATTCTGATCTTTTTTTTCTTATGTTTTTGTTCCATACTGTTTTTAGTTGTTTAATTTTTTTTAAAACCGTTTGTTCTTCTTTTTTAATTTTTTCATTCCATTTCCATCGTTGTTAAGTGAACCAAGATATTCAAAACTGTTCCCTTTTCTTTTTTGTCTCCATTGATAAAAATATCTTTGCCATGTTCGTTTTATCTGTTTGTCATTATTTTTGTTTTTTCACAATGGGTTTTTTTTTTCCTTTTATCTTATAATTTTCCCAACCCCTTTTTTGATGTTTAAAAAACTGATGTCAGCGATCGGTTCAGTATTTCTTCCTCCGATTATAAAAGATTGATTTTTCTTTTCCCCCTTCTGTAACATTCCTCATGATATTTTCTGATATATGTTAAACAGACAAGGGGCAAAAAGCATCCGTGTCTGACTCCCCGTCATATTCAACCAGTCTGATATATCATCACATGTTTTACAGCCGCCATTTTATCACTATAAAATTTTTTATGATCTGTACTGTCTACAAGGCACGTACAAAAAAGAAAATAGTAGGGTGTCTCTGTGATAAAAAGATTAAAATTCCCTTTAGTTCGGGTTTGTGTGTTCAAATCCAGACCTTGTTCCCGGGTTTAGGGGGTATTTTTTTACTAGATCCCATCATTTTTCTTGGGGCACTGAAGTTTTGTTTGGGCAAACCCTTTTAGAGGGACCTGTCATTTCTGTGCAATGATCAATATCCTTTCAGTTTTCTTAGACTTTACTTGGAGCCTCAGGGCTAAATGGAATAATGGACAAGACAGCGCACAGGGTCAGTGAGCTAGAACTGACCAAGATCCAAATTACCTCCCTTGGTCGTCCTAAACAAATTGCAGTCTTTTAAAGGATAAAATTTTTAACTACCTTGCGGTTTGGTAGTAGTGTCGCGCAGATGATAATGGTATAAGATTGTTCACACACAAATAAACACTATTTTAGAGTGGCTGCTCTTACAAAAAGTTTCTGATCGACATCTGGGGATCAATAACTGAGAAAATCAGCGCGGAAATGACCGTTGGTCGTCCCCAGAATTAACCGGCACTTACACAACTCGATTAATGGTTGATGTTTATGTTCTACTACATCAAAACAAAAGTGATATGTAACCATACATCTTGATGACTGGTCCTGATGATCGGTGATGATGTAAGAACGTCTGTTGTAAAACGTTTCAACTTTCTAATATGGAATTTCTGAGTGAAACTTCCAAAGCTATTTAGACAATAATCTGCATCCCGTTTCAAAAAAAGTTGACAAATATTTCAAGAGAGGAGAGGAGGCAACAATTCATTCTGAACCCAAAACCCCACATATCACAAAGAGATGCAAATCACACATATTTAAAGAGACACAAACACACATATAACAAAGAGATGCAAATACACATATCACAAAGAGACGCAAACCACACACAAAAGACCCAACCATACTATCAAAAAGAGGCAAATCACACATATACAAAGAGAGGCAAATCACCAAAATCACAAAGAGATGCAAATCACACATATCACAAAGAGATGCAAATCCCCAAAATCACAAAGAGACGCAAATCACACATATAACAAAGAGAGGCAAACACACATATCACAAGAGACGTAAACCACACATATCAAAGAGATGCAAATCACACATATCACAAAGAGATGCAAATCACACATATCACAAAGAGAGCAAATCACAAAATCACAAAGAGATGCAAATCACACATATCACAAAGAGTAAAAAACACATATCACAAAAAGAGACAAATCACACATATCACAAAGAGACACAAATCAACATATCATAAAGAGAGCAAATCACACATATTAAAAAGAGTGGTTAACTTGCTTCAAACAAAGCAAGAAAAAATACTCCTTGTTTGATTAAGAGCTTTTGATAAAAAAACATAGCCGTATCTTGTTTTTGTACTTTGTAAAACTAAATTTAAAGATATAGAAAGCAAGTTAATGCATTTGAAAATAGATGAAATGAAAAATAATGAACGTAAAATGGAACGAATTCAAGAGAAGTGTGAAATCAGAGAAATGCCTGGTAAACCACTAGTGACAACTGTTATAAGAAGGAGAAGATGGAGATATGTTGGACACACCTGAGAAGAAATGATCAAAGAATATCAAAGCAGGCATTGAAGTGGGATGAAAAGGGTTCAAGAAAGAGAGGACGACCTAAGGAGACCCTGAAGTGAACTTTGCTGAGAGAACCAAGAAATATCGGTCTCAGTTCCATGGAAGTGATTGAGCGAGTTGCCCAGGATAGAGCGGTATGGAGAAATTGCTTGCGGGCCCCTATGAAACGTATAACGATACGAGAGGAATTATTATTACTATTAAAACTAAATTACTTTGTGTTTGTTAATTCCAGTATCGCCTAATATTTGAACAAAAAGTGTATTCAGTTTGAACTAAACAATCTTTTTGTTTCTCAAAGTTTCACACTTCATAAAAAAAGAATAATACTTTGTTACTTCGAATGAAAATCTGGCATATCCTTTACATGACGTAGCCATCAACCTCAGAAAACGAGTCGTTGATTTTCTAGGCACCATTTATACGTTCAGTATACTTGCCATTGCTTTAAACGGTGAGGTCATTTTACCTTTTGTAAATCCCACGAAACGAACTTGCTTCCAAACTTGCCCACCGGGGTTCTAACCAGGTACGCTAGGGTTTGTGGGTCAGCTCACTACCGATGAGCTCAGACGCTCACGGGGTTTTCTAAAAAAAAAACTTAAATTTTCTTAGAAGTTTAGTTAATAAACAATAGCAGCAAAAAGAAAAAAAAGTCATCTAAATATTCTTCTCTGTTATTTAGCCACATGTTGCAACTACAACTTACATACCTATCTATTGTTTGTTTCGTTTTCTATTTTTATATTTTGCACTGAGCTCAGAACTTCTCAGAATTGTGTAATTCTTGTTTTTATAAAGTCAATGCCAAAGGGGTAGTTCTCTTTGTTATCACTACTTTGTATTTATTTAAATTTGGAATTTCAAACAGAAGTGGAAATATGATCCTGAAACAGACGAGGTAATGCGAGTGCGCTACACTATAATTATACAGTTTCTTCTTCTTCAATTTCTTATGTTGTGAAATTCACACAGAGAAATAACACAAGCAACGATCCACAGTGAAACTCACCATATTGTGTACGATATCAACTGAATCATGCGTACGTGTCCCATTTCTCATTGTTGATGGATTTCTCTGTGTTTGTTAAGGGCAGGCATGTTCCTTCTTTAATGAAAATCTTAATCCCATCAGGATTTGTCTACCAGTTAATTAATAAAATATCTACAAGGCAATAGTATCTACCGACGCTTGATTGAAATATCTATAATTTTGTAGTATGTACCGACGCTTGATTGAAATATCTATAATTTTTAGTACATGTACCGACGCTTGATTGAAATATCTATAATTTTGTGTATTACGGACACATGTGAAATATGAGGAGA